>JAFBJT010106143.1:90120-116946 GCA_016785325.1 Chascanopsetta lugubris
GACCCCGACCCTGACCCCGATCCTAACCCTGACCCTGACACTCCGGTGCATAAAAAGCTCGTCCACTTACAGGCAGCTGCTAAAAGCCTCTAGAACATCAAACAGAGCACAAATACCCAGGATCACTTGAACGTAGTAGACTCTAGTTGCCTATAGTTACTCTGTCTTGGTCTGATGCAATGTAAACAAAGAATGAGAGGAGTGAGGGAAACACCTCCGAGCTCAGGTAGTTACTGCTCATGTCATCTTCGACCACTTTTCCAGTCTTCTGGGTTGTGGGGTATTTCTACCAGTACGCGTGGGGCTTTTGGGGGGTATCGGTGTCAGGGCCAGTGACTCTGAGGCAGGGCCTGAGTGGAAGTGTTGGACTTCATTAGATACATGGATGAACAGATACTTAAATTAGATTTGTTTTTCTTTATGGTAAACAATCTCTCAATCAATCAATCAAACTGTATTCACATAGCTCACATTCACAAATAAGAAAGTGTCTCAAAGGGCTTGACAGGATAAAGGGGGGGGGGGGGGGGGGTCCTCTGTCCGGGGGTGGTCCTCTGTCCTTAGAAAAGAAAGTACCACAAAAAGTACCAAAGAAAGAGAGTCACATATGACTGAATGATAATACAGTGATACAAACAGCTTGAGTAGAGATCTTTATGTCCATTTGAGGTAAAGGTCACAATCACCTCCCCCGACATCTTCATATCATATCAGATTTCAACATCATGAGTTGAAATATAGGACGGCATCACTGTCTGTGTGGCTCTGGGACAACAACAGACCGTTTGAATGTTGTTTCCAGATGTGGACACTTATTATCATATTGTATCATATTATTATATTTTGCTCGAGTCGTTCGTGGCAGTTGCCATTTGAACTGTGTTGGAGCGATGCAGGGACACTTTTCTTTGACTTTCCTTTCTCTGCGCTTACTGTTTTCAGAGGTTGGGGAATAAGCAGGGAGCTGTATTTACATCAATAGACCTCAGTATGTGAGGCGCTTGAAATACGGGTCGGACGGGCTGTGTAAGTGTCCCTCTGTGCTGCAGCTACATTTAGAGGTCTGATGCACAGTAGTGGCACTTTGTCTGACCTCACCACGAAACCCCCCTCACTCCCCCTACTGTACACAGAGCAGACAGAGGGTCCTCGGAGGAGCAGGAGCCACTGTGTGTGAAAAACACTTTCTGAAATAATGTTTCCATGTTGCACGAACAGTTTGTTATTGTCCTGTGTTTCCACGGCGATGACTACGAGTAGAAAAGCAGATCCCAGAGGTGGGGTCGGAGTGAACGGTAACACAATTGTTTTCAAATCATTTCCTTGTTGAAAGTGAAACACAATGATTAACGGCAGATTATTTTGCCTCGTCTCCGCATGTGTTTGTCTTTCTTCATCAGGTCTGATACAACAGGGCTTTGACAGCCCTCATTCTGCTGTCAATCCCGCTCTGTCCCAGCCCACTCGAGACAGCCCCTCCAAATACGGAGGAATGTATGGGAATTAATAACATGTTGGAATGCCAGCGACAATCACTGCCAGAGGGCAGACACACGGGCCTTCTCCACCTCTGCAACCAAACACTTAACTACAGCTGAAACGATTCATCCATTCATTGACTCTGATCGATTGATCGAAATTACTCGCTTATGATTTCCCTGAATAGAGTCATTGAATCTTTAAAGATGCAGTGTGCACGATTTGATGACATCTACTGGTGAAGTTGCATGTTGTATCCATCACCTCGCCCTTCCCATGTGAGCCTGCAGGAGAACCAATGGGAGCCCTCAGTTGTCATTAAAGCTCAAAAGGTGTTAAGTACATCCACTGTAGGTTACTGTGAAAACATGGCGGCCCCTGTGGGCTGGACCCACTCCTCTTGAAAGATACATTAAAGGACTCATTCAAGGGTTATCTAAAAAGTAAGTCATACAATGGGTTGATTAAACATTTGTAAAAATGGCTTTATAGAATTCTTTTGTGATTCCATTTCTAGAGATAGAAGTGACAAAAACTGACCGAGTCGTGCGCCTGTAATTCTTGATTTGCTGTAACTGTTGGTGAAGGAACTGAAGTAACATACACGACTTCTCATTCACAAGGTGCGCACGCACGCACGCACGCACACACACGCACACACGCACACGCACACACACACACACACACACACACACACACACACACACACTGTATATGAAGATGGACGTAGCGTCTGTGACATCACCCGTTGGTTTCAGCAGAGTGGCTTCGTGGTCCCTTGTCGCCATCTTGTCGAATCCTAACTCCTCCTACTTCCTGGTTTCAAAAATTCAAAGTTCAAAAACGCAAAGAGGCGGGACACACACGAAGCTGGCTTGTGGCGCCATCGCCTCATCCATGGTGTCAGGTTGGCTCAGGTGTCAGTCAATAGACCACGCCCTTCGTTATGCGTAATTTAAAACGTGGATCAAAGGAAAATAAGTGATTTTTTTGGCCCCTCCCGTCACGGTCCCACCTGTGACTGATCGAGACCCAAACTGAAGTTTGTAGGTGACTTTAAACATATTTCATTCACCTTTAAAGTTGATCATTTTAACATGGGAGTCTATGGGAATTTGCTCCCTTTTGGAGTCAGCCCCCAGTGGTCACCCTGTGAACTGCACATTTTTTCACCTCCTATTGTGCTTCCCCCGTCTGCACCGTGGTTGCCCTTGGGTCACTCATCCGTTGACCACCTTTTGTGTAGCAAAGGTAGATACGTTGTTGTCGCTCATGGCGCAGCCCTGTCCTGCAGGTCGGAGCCATGTTTTCCAAACACCCCTCGTCTGGGCTGCGACCCTAAAATATCAGGCTGTTGCACTTCGATATTCAAACTTTCATCGGAGGTTAAAAATAACCGTCTTCGTCTCTCAGACTAAAAAAAAGAGGTCCTGCTAATAATCACAGCTCTGTACAGGCTGTCTGGAGCATCTGGTCTGAGAATGTGTCATTTTTTAGGAGGGGCCTGGGAAACTGTAGACACCACTGCTGCTGGCTGCCCAGAATAAGAAGCATGGGAATGATTGAAGGGGTCTTTTTTTGTGCGTGTGGGCCGCTGAACTATACAACTCGCCTGTCTCCAGGATTGGACTTGCCTTGCGCACAAGCAGCCTCTCGGCCGCCGAGCCAGGCATAAGTCACTCAGCGTCTGCTTTGCCAGAAACAGATGATTTTATGGTCCAACACATAAATGGAGGGAGACACGATGAGGTCAGGGAACCGTGGACATGGGAGAGATGTCGTCTCCCGCGGGTCAGAGCTCCACGTCTCGAATCCACAGCACTGAACGTGTGAGAGTGGATTCTGACACGGCTATGCAAATAAATTACCACACTATCAAATGACTACTTAACTTCTGGCCTATTTTTCCAGACACACAAGCTTCTCTTAGATTTGACATTTGGGACGTTCGCGCGTATTTGCTCTGTGGCTGAGTGCTTTACATTCACATTTGTCTTTTAAAGGTGCCATGTGTACGATTTTGGTCATTTTTCTCACTTCTAAAAATACACCAATACAATTACATCCTGACACATGAATTTACAATTATGTTTAATTTTTTCCCCATTTCCCTTAAATGAGCCCACTGATGAGGAGCAGGTCCTCTCTTACATACTGCACCTTTAATGTCTTTACACTAGCAATTTTTACACTTAGCAAAGTCATCTTGCGGGCCTGATTGGACCCGCGATTTGACATTTGGGACGTTCACGCGTATTTGCTCTGTGGCTGAGTGCTTTACATTCACATTTGTCTTTTAAAGGTGCCATGTGTACGATTTTGGTCATTTTTCTCACTTCTAAAAATACAACAATACAATTACATCCTGACATTTTTAAGAATGTTTGGTCACCTAACTGTTTTATCTTTAATCCGCTACCGTTAAATGAGCCCATCAGTGTGTGTTTACATGAGGAGGGGTCCTCTCTATGGGGGCCGCCATGTTTTTACAGTAGTAAAAGTCGACGTACTGAACATCTACTGAGTTTGAATGAGAACTGAAGTCTAACATGGGTTCACCTATATGTTCAGAAGGGTGAGGGTGAGGTGAAGGATACAACAGGCAACTTCACCTCTAAATGCCACCAAATCCCACACACTGCACCTTTAAAGTAGGAATGTGTGAACCTAGTGGTGAAGTGGCGTGTTGAAGCTGAATATGCCTCATGTCAAACTATGGTGGCTGTCAGTTATCACTCGCAACTTTGTCTCCTCGAGCAAATCAGCACAAAGAAAGGGATGGAGGTGAGAACAGGCCTCCCATGTGAATCTTTTCATCAAGAAAACAACTTTTATATTCACTTCCACAGTTGATGTATGGCATGGTGCTGCAATGAAAGTGTCAAAGTCCTCATAAAGTCTTCCCACCACTTCTTCCACAGTAAATTACGTATATGTAAAATGATAGGAGCCCCGGTGTGAATAGACTCCAGAAAGAAAGAAAAAAGAAAAGGGAAGAGCTATAAATCGCCTGGTTGGGAGGAGAAGGTCGGAGCTGCTGCTGTGAAGCTGGCTAACAATTAGCCGCTCTAACAGACGAAGGTGTTCACGGGAGACAAACTGGTTAATGAGTGCAGTCACAGGAGGCCGGGAGGAAAGTATGTGCCAGAGTTCATCCACAAGAAAACCGAGCGTGACGCAGTTTTTAAAGGTGCTTTGTTTCAGATGTTGGTCATTTTTGTCACTTCTAAAAATGTCACCAAACAATTACAAACTCTGCAGAAACCAAGGGGCGAGGTCACAGACGCTACATCCATCTTTACACACAGTCCGAGGTCTATGGTAAATCAGCTCGCGTCGCACCCTTTGCTTTCAGTTTAGTTTGTCCAGTCTGGACGGCAGCAAACTACAAACACGGTGCTTCAACATGGCGACCTTTGTCCCAATTCTAAATATACAAGGGCTCATTCCAGGGCAAATGCCATTCCTACGATTTCACCCCATTCTTACACACTAGACCTTTCACGTACAGGCGAACCTGTATTATGTATTTGTTCAGACGTCCTCACAATGCGCTCACACATGCAGCAGCTTCGTCCCGTCACACTCAGTCCACATCACGCACCTGAACTCCGACTCATTCAAAAGACAACAACTTCAATCTGCAGGAGAACATTTCATTCTCAATCATCCGGTGATACATGAGGCGGCGCTGCGCCATGACTGACTTTCATAACTTCACTGCACCAATGAGCGGTTTCTCTATTTCCCCCGTATGTCATCGTGTGGTGAGAGCTCAATGAGCCAGTGACAAACTGTGAATGAGGCCCTTGATTTCTTGTTGGATTACGAGTCGACTGCTGCTTTGATGAATGTGTGAGACACAACATGGGAGTGAAAGTGATCCTGGAATCAACAGATGGCTCAGAGGTACAGGACTAAATCAGACTCCATGTTACACGGAGACAAATCATCGGATCATCGAGCAAACTGTTTAATCCCGACACATGATACAGAGGTGAAAAAGCTAAGATGTGTGTGTCCTGAGCCGTGTGCATTAGGTCTGTTTGACCTTTATTGCAATAGAAATAAATCACATATAAAGTCTAAATGTGTCACTGCACAGTTAGTGTGTAACCACTCCACCAGAGAACACACATGATGGAAATACTGGGCATCAAACACAGCACATCGTTTGTCTTTGTGGCTCTGTTACTTTAGTGTTTAGCACAAAAACATCACTAACTGAAATGTAGTGTACTTTTAGAAATATTTGCAGATAATGAGTCTAATTTATTCAACCACAGAGTTTGTTCTATCCCATCACGTCAATATGTGCATGTTGAACCGTCTGGTGATCCTCTGTACTGACCTTCAGGACAAATACAAATAATCTCAAGATGTTTGCTAAATCCTGTCTGGAACAAAAACCTGAAGCTGATTCCACATGAGATGATTATGTCATAATTTGATCATAACAATAACAATAACTATAGTTATCACATAACATACTGGACCTTTTATCCAAAATGGCTTTAGTGGTCAATCTGTACACATAGAATATTATATCGATATATTAATCTATATAACTGGTAGTTTTTGATTTATTTAGACCGGAAAAATAGTAGATAGACAAAGAAGTGACTCGTTCCCAAAGGTCGTGGGTCAGGAATCGAACATATGCCACAGCAGTGGACTATATCTTCAGCATGTGGGTCAAGACTGATTCAACATCACTACATCAGCTCATTGCAATAGACATGCAGGTAGAGAGATCAAAGGTCAGAGAATAACCCAAAATAAACTCAATGACTTGAATGCATGAATGTACGATGCGTGTGGATCAGGTGTTTATGCTACAAAACGTTTTAAAAACTCGGTAATTATTATTTTTTATGTGAATCAAAAGATATTGTGAATTATGTACGTAACATGTATTTACAACCTCACCGTAAGATAATTGTTCAATTCTTCTAATGCTCCTGGTAATCAATTACAAATCTAATTCAGATGTAATCTAATCAGTCGCTGTCATCCTAGAGATGAGGATGAGGAAGAGATCATTCAAAAACGAGCAGATGCGTCAGTAACATTTCTAAAATACCACTTTGTATTAAACCATGACACAAAGACAAACTAAATAAAAACATTACAAATCACAGTGGGTGCGCAGAGAGATACATGTTGTGAATATCAACAGATGTCAAGAGCGCTATGATGGTGATGCACACTGACCCTGGTGTTGATGCGCTGTAGATCAAACATGTGATCTCTGACAGAACGGACATGCAGCATCCTGCCTTTGCAGAATGAGAACTGAGCAGATCCCAGACCAACGGCCACATCAGAGAGATCGGATCAATGTTCTCACAGCGTGTAATCAAGTGGATGACTACGTTGAAGATTCACATATCCCTGGTCAATTCATGACGGATTAACTTGTTCGCTCTCCTGCTGTGAGGTGGTGGAGATGGCAGCGCAGAGAAGGAGCTCCCTCTGTAATCGTTTCCCCACTTACGACCAATCAAAGCTCCATTACTACTTCGTTTTAAGGCATTAGAGATGTCAACATTGTTAAGGCGTGTGTATTGTTTTCTCAGTCAGGGAAAATTAGAAAATGAATTCCTCTGGGCTGCAGTGTGCTCGCAGGAGGTGGGGAGGAGGGGGTGGGGGCGTGTGGGGGGGGGGGGGGGGGGGGGGGGCCGAGGGCCGTGCGCATGTGTCGGGGTCAGACGGTGGGTGTCTGAGGGAAGGTGGTGGTGGTGGTGGTGGGTGGGGCAGATCATTTTCACTCAGACAGCTGAATTGTGGGAAAAGAGGAAGCGCGGTGGCTCTGCCATTTGTTTTGCTTGCCGCCGCCGCCGCCGCCGCCGCCGCCGCCCCCTTCAGCCAGACGTGCTGAATACATACTGATTAAAGACGTGGGCGCACGCCGTTTGGAGGCGTGAACGCAGCGACGAGGTCTTTCTGAGATGTTAACTCTTTTTTTGCAGGATGTCATGGTGCAGGTAGGAAGGGAAGGAACCAGGTCTGGGACTGTTTTTCCTGAATTCACCTAAACCAGGTGTGTGAAACGCATTTTCACCGAGGGCCACTGCAGCATCGTGGTTGCTCTCAAGGGGCCGGTTTTATTTGTGGGGCCAAATGTGATTAGTATCTGACATATCGTAAAATAACTGTTGAACTTGTTCCCGGCAAGATCACTGAACGTGGCCCACGAGAGATTAAAGCCACATGATTGTCCAAAAGTCTAAAGCACACATCAACTCTACTTCCCTACACATGACACATTTTATGTGAAGCAAAATATTCAGTGTGTTGACATTTTCTCATGCATATTTGTAACTTAAAGGTGCAGTGTGTAAGATTCTTCCTGTTCTATCGGCCTATTTCTCTCACTTTTGAAATAGACTTACAAAACAATGCAGACATTGTTACGAATGTATGATCACCACAATTTATGACCCGCATAACCTTATAATGAGCCCTTTAATGTCTATTGGAATCTGGAGTGTGTCCTTCCTATGGGGGCCGCCATGTTTTTACTGTAGCCCAGAGTGAACGTGGTGAACAACTGAAGTCAAGCACAGATTCCCCTGAATGCTCAAACTGGAAGGGTGAGGTGATGGATACAACATTCAACTTCACCATTAGATGTCACCAAATCTTACACACTGTACCTTTAAAGAAATAATAGATTAATAAATAGTAATCAAATGTGAGGAGAGTTATCTTACAATATGTGAAGTAGTAATTACATTTAGTCCCACAATCAAAATGGGCCCCTTGAGAGCAGTGATGATGCTGAGTGTGACCCCCTGGTTTAGTCTTTGCTCTCAGGGGCCACATGGAATGATCTTGACACATGTGCCCTAAACCATAGTATCTGCATTGTGCACTCTGTGGAGTAGAGGGGGCAAATTGTGGTGCACAGAGGAGGAGGAGGAGGAGGGGGAGGGGGAGGAGGGCCAGCCGTTGGGGTTAGTGGTGGCACACGGCAAGGAAGGTGCAGCAGCCCACCGGGGTGAGGCCAGCCCTCACCTCCCCTCCGCCCTGTGAACAGGAAAGGTGTGTGAACTTTTGCCTTGTCCCACTCAGTCCATCATCCTGAGGGTGGAACACATCAGCCACACTGGTGGAGAGGTGGAGGGCTTGGCTGGGGGGTGGGGGTGGGGTGGGGGGCTTGTAGGGGTGGAGTTAGTTAAGTGAACACCTCACACAGGCTTCCTTTGTGCTCCAAGTGGTGGTTTGCATTACTGTGGGGTGTACTGAGGGGCAGCTGCAGCAAAGGAGATGGGCGGAGCCACACGGGGAGGAGAACATATTGTCGGGGCAATTACCACGTGGTCATTATCACACACATGATCATCTGTCTCCTCAGCGGAGACGTCACCTGGTCTTCATTTGTTGCTCAGCAGTCATTTGTTAATTGTGCGATGCGGCAAATGGGAGCCAGTCGTTTCTCTCCTGGAGACCCCCTGACCTCGCGGACCCCGGTGCGACTCACAACATTCATAGTAACGGCTCGGTGGAGGGGTCCCAGCGAGTGGAGGGACCCGGTGGTTCAACTCCTGCATGGCACGACTTCCTGACACACGTTTCACGTGATTCATCTGGATAGTTCCACCTGTGGTTCCACTGCTACGACCCGTCAATAACTTCTCTTTTGTTGTCCATTGTTGAAATGTCGCAAAGCATCGACCCTGAAGTGCGCCGGCATCTTACAGCGTAGAATGTGAATGTGAGCAAATACTGATTTTAAACAATGTCATTAATTCACAAATGAGCTTGGAACCAAATGGTCTTATGCAAATTCCCACACTGTGGGACGAATAAACGGTTAATCGAGTCATTTCTCAACATCGGGAAATGTACATTTAAATGTTCTAATAATTTTTTCCGAGAGTAAACGATTAAAAAAACTGACAGCAGCTTCAGGCCAGAAGTGTAAAAATCAATGCGTTGATTCTGAGAAGAGACATCAAACATTCATCAGTTTAAACTTTGCTGCAGGAAAAAACACAACTAAACAATATAAATAAATACATTTTGATGTAAAAATGAGTTTGACAGCCCTGCTGAGAACTCACTGAGCTCCTGTTCCACAATACAACTCTCTCTCTCTCTCTCTCTCTCTCTCTCTCATTACTGTGTCCTTAAATGTGCAGTGACAAGTCACCTATATTTAAGCACATTCCAACATTACCATCACTTCACTCTATTCTGAGATGTGAGTAAAACAGAAGTGTCCAGGCTGCTCTGCTTCCTCCCAGTGGGAGCAGAGTGGGAGTTCAAACAGATTTAAGATATGTTTATTATTCCAAAAAGGACGTTGAGATATTTCGGTGCAGGGTTTCCGTTGGACATCGCTGTTTATGATTTATACTGTTGGAGTTCAAATGTGAACCTTCCTCTTCTGTGACGCTGCCGGCAGCATGAGTCCAGATCATTAAAGCCAAACTACTTTTATATTTCTGATCATATTTGTTGCTCTCGTAACAAAGGCAACTGCCTTTAAAGTGTATGGACCGTAAACACTGTGTCAGCTCCTGTGAGGTCAAGCAAAATGATCTCCATCGCCACCTGATGGCCGACTGCTGAATTACATCTTCTATACTAACAGATAAGACCGCTGATAAACTGTAACAAGTCAAATGACTTTTTCTTAAAGAAATTCATAAAGTTTTTACCAAACATTAGCATTCCGATCTTCAACTTGGACAGTTTGGTTTTAATTAGTTACATTTTGATTGGATCTCAAATGTGGTCAAATGACAGATTAGATTCCATGATTTGTGACGACAGACTCCGCCTCCAAATGATGGAGCTATGAGATATAACCACATCTTTTCCTCGATGTAATATGTTGGAAAGAAAACCTGAAACAAACAGTGTAGAATTACTTTTTACTTCATTATAGATGACATGCATCATCTGATCAAAAATATTGATTAAAGATCACATGATCACTGAATTTTGCGGCATCTAGTGGTGAGGCTGCTGATGGAAATCAAGTGAATATCCCTCATATAACGTCTCTTTCTGTGTTTGTGTTACTTTGTTGTTGTCGTTTGTTACTGTTGCACCATTTTCTTGTTGTTGTGTTGTTGTTCTATTCATGGTTATACGCTCTGTGCCGCCATCACAAATTCAATTATTGGCCAATAAACACATTATTAAAATAAAAACATTAATATTATATTCAAGGTACGTTGGTATAATTATTAGCCAATTCTGATATTACATAATATTCAAATAAATATAAACAAGAGCTTTTTTCGATCCGGCCCTGGAGAAAAATAAGAAAAAAGGACCTCAGAAACAGACTCATGTAATCTCATTAAAATGTCACCGAGCGGAATATTGAAGGGGAAAATCCTGAGGTTTTGTCAATCGCTACGATTGATTTAATTAACTGCAAATCTCTCGCCATGACCCTGGTAATCCTGTTTTTTTGCCTTTTTTCACCCGGTAAAAATTAAACTTTAACTATAAATAGAGATGGATAATGCAGTTGACCCCTGGGGTTAATTCTCAGGGCTTTTGGATGCTTTCATCCCCTGGAGGCCCCAGGTCCACGCTCTCCTCAGGTTACATTACCACGAACCCGAGAACCACCGTGAGGAAATGAGTTCATATGGAGAAATGAAGCCAGGATTTGGTTCGCTCGGGCACCTTTGGAGGCACTCCCAAGATGAGAGGCCAACACGGGGCCGGGGCCTAAGTCCCAATTAATACTCCGATTCCACGCTGCATCACGAGGTCAGTGGGAATTCAAATACAGAGAGAGATTGCTGCTTATTGGTGCACCTCATTTTTCAGGGATGTATCAATAATCGGACCTGCGACAGGCGGCTGTACAGACTGCGCCATTGTTTTCGTATAGTTTTGTTTGGTTCGTTTCTTTGCTTGTTGTTCGCCGCTGTTCTGTTTTCTGCTGTTGGAGAAGAGGGTTTCTTTGTTTTCTTTTTTCTTTGTCTTCTTATTTATTTATTTTATTTTTAGAGTTATTATTATTGCCCCCCCCCTCATTTTTTGTTAAAAATAAAAAAAAAATTGAAAACCAATGTTTCCCCTCCTTTTTGTTTATGTAAGAAAAAAAGGAAAATGAGAAAGCAGCCCTGTATGCAACATTTGTTTTTCAATCAAAATAAATTGGAGGCAAACTGAAAAAAGAGAGATTGTGGAATAAAAGTGAGGGAATCACGGAGGCGAACTTTGTTGGAACGTGCAGCAGCTTCCCTCTTTCAGTAACTGTCAGCAAGACGGACAAACTTACACAAAGCTTTAATGAAACATTTCAATTAATACCAGCTGAAAAGGTTTGTTGAGAGCAGCGACTCTGCACACGCCACAACAACAGCCACTGCGCTGACTAATCGCTCTATTACATAATCTTTAAATGTTTTTACATAATCTCTCGTAGTGTTTACATGTGAAGACTGCTCAGGATTAGAGTTATAAAGTGCTTGGTGGTGCCAGGATAAATATACAGTATCCTACATGAGCATTTATCTTTCTACATTTGTTCAGCAAATCAAAATACGGTGGGATATTTGGGTAATGTGGCGTGAATACACATACAAAAGTCAAACGGCGGATTGCACGTCAGTCAGTCTGCACCTTTACATATACTATTTATTTGCCCGCATTGGCGACACTCAGGACCCGAGGCCATGGGATTTATGTCACGCTAGTATGATAAATGTATCACGCTACAACACGTTCACACACGCTAAGTCACAGTGTACAAACAAACACACGTGTGCGAGTGCAGCCGTCCACCGTCACCAAACCCTTTTTTTTTTTTAGGGACTGATTGCCTGAGCAGCTGAGCCATGCTGACGTCTGGAAGCTCCATTCAAACTGCTGCACTAGTGAACTTGAAGGTATGAGTGTCTCCTGGGGGGGGTGGGGGGCAGGGGGGGGGCGGAGGGGAGTCTGAGCTCTGGGAAAATGGCCACTGAAGATTTGCTACTGAGCTAACACATGAACATCCAACATCCTATTGAAATGATTAGATATTTACTTTGCCTTTGCGCCAGAGTTCTCTCTCATATTCTGCTGTTTTTAAAGGACCGTTCCACACTTTTATTCCTTTCTGTACAAACTGTAAACATGATATATATGTGTGAGTGGAATCATTAAATAAAAGCATGTAGCAATCTTTCATTGGTTTTATTAGAACATGAGGCTTCAACCATTTTGTTTGGAATAGAAACAAAACCAATCAATTATGAAAAAAATATTAATAATATAATTTAAAAAAGGAAAAACATTTAATGACCTGATTTTCTGCTGAATTCTTGAAGGTACATTTCAGATGAAATTCTATTACTGTTGTTTATATGAGTGTAAAATCACCGGATTGTACTTTTGTTTGTCATAAGAATAAAACAATGCTTTGATATAAGAATCAGAGCAGCGTTCTTCCTACGGGGGCCGACATGTTGCAGCACCACGTATTTTACAGAAGTTCAGAATCAAAATAAATAATAACAATAAATAGCCACCAGAGCTTCTCCTACATGCAACTTCACCATTAGATGTCACTAAGCGCTACCTTTAGTTTGATTTGATCATCAATGTGAAAAGTATAAAAAATGATGTGAATGGATCGCTGTCCTGCCTTTAGGGAAATAATGCACACATGGGGGGGGGGGTTCTCTATGTCCACTGTGTGTGTGTGTGTGTGTGTGTGTGTGTGTGTGTGTGTGGCCTCACAGGAAGCAGTACACAGACCCTGCGCTGTGTCATTCAAGGGTCAGAAGGACCAAAATGTGCTCAGAGCTTATTCCAAAGATCCACGTGGAGAAACATGCATCAGTATCTCAATTACGATTCATTACATCAGACAGAGTCACCATCATTGTCCCCCTGCACGTGTGCAGACCTGTCCCAGGTCACCACTGCCCCCCCCCCCACCCCCATGCAGCCCCCCCGATGCACATGCATTAATCTCGTGCATCCGGGAGGAGAACAACTCCAGCAGCTGCCAGTGACGTCCCACCCAGCGAGCTCAGTCCCAGGAGTTCTACTAATTCCAAGGTCATGCAGCCGCCTCGGACCCTTTCCTCCTGCCTCGGACCCTTTCCTCCTGCCTCGGACCCTTTCCTCCTGCCTCGGCCGCCTCGGACCCTTTCCTCCTGCCTCGGCCGCCTCGGACCCTTTCCTCCTGCCTCGGCCGCCTCGGACCCTTTCCTCCTGCCTCGACACTTAAGATATGAAGTTATAATCTTTACTTCATGCATTGTTGTTCATATTGTCGGGCTATACAAGGTGCTAAAAAGTGTATATATACATGTACACACATATATATGTATATACATAACCCCAGGTCCTCTCTGCCACGTCTGTGCTCTTTTGTGTCACTTCCTGTCTTATTGTGAAATCCCCGTGTGTCTGTGCACTTAACTTCCTCTCGTCTCCCTGCCTCATTATCCCAACGTTGTCGTCGTCTCACCTGATCCTCGTTCCCTCTGAGTGTCGGGTCTCTCTCCCCCTCTCCTGTTCCCCGCTCAGTGAATCCTCTGGTTATCCTGCGTTTCTGCGCCTCTGCCTTCGAGCTCGTCTCCGTGAGGAACAGAGGCTCGTTTGAACTCGGAGCCGTCGCCCGACTCCCTCTCTGTCCTGACTCTGCAGGAGCCTGAACATGCAACCGCAGTCTGGAAGATTTGGGTTATTACCCTAACAATCTGACAATGACATTTTCATGAATCTATAATCACCTAAGTGTTTTGGGGGTTTTCTCCATTCCCAGTAAATAGGACCAATAATGTATATTTACATGAGGGGCAGGTCCCCTCTACAGGGGGCGCCATATTTTTACAGTTGTCCAGAGTGGACAAACCAAACCTTCTGAGTTTGAAGGAGGTCTCCTGCGCGTTCAGAGGCCTGATGGATACAACACGCGACTTCACCACCAACTTCACTCACAGCAGAAGACAGAGGGAACATGTTCTCACACTCCAGGAGGCTCAGTACTGCCCTCACGAAACAAAGAAGAGCAGGAACATGCATTTTTAACTCTGACTCGTCCTCCCCCATCACTCCCACTTTGAGGAGCCTCGATAACAAATTGTATTTATTCACGCTGCCTCAGACCGACTCAGACCGAAGTTCTGCATGAGCAACGTCTTTTAGCTCTGTTTTCTCAACACCTCTTTTCAGAGCGGGGCGAGCGATGAAAGGACGCCTCCTTTGTGATCCCTATAAGTGAGACACTCATGGTAATAAATGGCAACTCCTGTCAACGGCGTGAACTCTCTTGCCAACCTTGGATGGGCGGTGAGATGGTAAACTTTGGTCAACCCCCCCCCCCCCCCCCCCCCCCCCCCCCCCCCCCCCCCCACCCCCCCCCTTACAGAGAGAGCTTACAATTCTCACAGACTGTTCAAAAACAAACCTGTTGTAAGTCATGCGACAGGACGCGTGTTGCAGGAAAACGCAGGATGTGGCTCTGCTGCGTGATCAGGTTCTACAGGGGCAGTGTGAACGCTTCCGCTCCGTTTGTCACTTCAACTAAAGAAAAACTTTTATTTAGACATTTTTACAAACGTATAATCATTCTAAAGTATCACTTGTTTTTTACATTACCCTAATATTGACCCTTTAATGTATATTAACACCAGGAGCGGGTCCACCCTGGGGGCCGCCATGTTTTTTTACAGTAGGCCAGAGTGGACATCTTTTGAGCTGCAACCACAACTGACTATACATATAGGATTATAAATTCATAAAAATATCAGAATGTAATTGTTTTGTAGTGGTGACAATAAACACTGCACCTTTAAAAGTGTCCTCTTGCCAACCCCTGCATGTTGAATTCGGTTTCAATCAGCGAGTCCATACTCTGCATTAGTCCTTTGTTCTGCCTGACGCTCGTCACATTACTCATCCGTTCAGGCCAAACACTCCCACCGCTGTCCAACACACTCATTAGCTGAACCTGCGATGTGCTAGTCATAAATCCTGTTGCGGGTGGTGGTTGTGTGTGTGTGTGTGTGTGTGGGGGGGGGGGGGGGGGGGTGTGGCGACGAGGGGGGGGGGGGGGGGGGGGGGGGGGGGGGGGGGGGGGGGGGGGGGGGGGGGGGGTATGTGACGACCACGGGAGAAATGATCCCTTGTTTACTCAACTAAGATTCAAAAAGGTCCCGTCAGAGACATATTTGTCAAGGTGCAGTGTGTAGGATTTGATGACCTCTTGTGGTGAAGTCACATGTTGCATCCAGCAGCTCACTCTTCTGAACATGGAGGAGAAGAACCCATGGTCGACTTCAGTTGTCATTCAATCTCAAAAGATGTTGAGTATGTCCACTCTGGGCTACTGTATAAACATGGCGGCCCCCATGGAGAAGACCCACTCATGTAAAAATACGTTAATGGGCTCAATTAAGGGAAATGGGGAAAAATAACACATTCCATCATTAAATATCCATTAAAATGACAGTATGTAATTGTTTTGTAATATTTTTTAGAAGTGACAAAAATCGATTCAAAACATTTGAAAAACACTGTCAATTAAAAAAATAATAAACAAGACACAATAATGTAGATACATATAACTTTCTTGTCTCATCGAGAAAAATAAGAGCTGCATTTAGAAAAAAAGGTGACGAAAACGACAAAAATCGTACACACTGCACCTTTTAAAATAGATGATTATGATCAAATAGAAAAATAGAGTATCTTTAGCTTTTAGCAGAGCGGCAGTGACGGGTTCATGCAGAACCTTGATTGGCTGAGAAGTATCTCGTGTTGAGTGTCCCTTGCCGCCACTTAGTAACCCCTGCACCGCGCCATGTTTTCCCATGGCGAAGCGACAGGAGCGTGAGGGAAGCAAAGGGAAGCAGCTCGGTATCACAGGTCTCCTCCTGGGCTCCAGTCGGCTGGTGAGACTCTGACAGTGGGAGATGAATGGGAGGGAATTATCGACTCACTCGTCCACATAATTGCTCCATGTGGCCCCGAGTTAGAGAATAGCTTCTAATTAGCTCCCTGCCGTCCCCTGGACCTGCGCTCCTCCCCCAAAAGAAAGCACTCTCACACATGTTGGGAGGTAAAAGCCAACTGGGTCACTTTGATGACACCTATGAAAGTAGCAAACTCGCCCAGTTGGCAGCGTGTCTCATTTGAATGACTCCCCACTTTAAAAGAGAGAGAGAGAGAGAGAGAGAGGGTTCAGTGAGGGTAAAGCCTGATTACCATTTCGGTGTGAAATGGGAGTCACACTGTAACGGAGCCATTTGAGGGAATTATTTGCAGAACTGCCCTCAACGCCAAAAGTTTCCCTCATTTTAGGTGTTATATAAATACTCTTGGAGTGAAGGGCACCGAGGGATGAATAGAAAATATGCAAACACTGCAACAGATGTTTCTGTTATTCTATCTAATTCTTACTGATTCACTGTTTTGTGAAAAGTTAATTGAGAACATTTTTTTAAAATAAAAAAAACAAGGTGAAGTTGCATCAAATCCAAGTTTTCAGGAGGACATACCTATGGCTTCAGTGACTACTAGTTTGTCCATTCTGGGGCTTCCGTACAAACATGGTGATAAATATGACTGTCCCCTGCGACAGATGTAAATATAAAGTATGAATTCCTCATGGTAATTATTTGCAGGTGAGTATAAACTCATAAAAACATTAATAAAATGATTCAAAATTACATGTATGTCAAAGGAAATGGAAGTAAGTTCATGTAAATCATCCACACTGTCCCTTTAAAGGCAGGACACATGAAGGAATGGCCAGTGAGGTGTCGACAGTATCACATGTATCTTCCCTGAACCTTTCTAATGTTGTGTACTTGATGAAAGCATCACTTGTTTACTTGTTTGTTGAAGGGTGTTTACACTGGAGACGGAAGTGAAACGGAGTTCCAGTCAAATCTATTTCCCACTAATACAGTCGGAGAAATCAAGTGGGAATGGAAATGAAGACTTTTATCTCAAGGCGCTTGACGTCAGATAAATTAAATTTACAAACAAACAACCATCACCGCAGCAGAACTGCAGGAAACAGCCTCAGCACAGAACCACCAATAAACCTACAAATCATTGATAACATGTTTTCATATTTACATGTTACATTTGCCACAGGGTCAATAAAAATATAGAGTGAATGACTTCATTTGAATCACATTACTACACTAGATTTGAAGAATCGTTTGGGTCATTATCACTCAACTGGTGATGAAGAGCTGAAGCAGCCCTCCCCCTCCCTCTTGATTGGCAGTTCTCACAGACAGTGGGGGGGGGGGGGGTCATTAACACATGAACTGCTCTCATTAGCATCTGTTTGTTTGTTCTCACAGTTCAAGAGCAACAACACATTTCAGCCACTTCCTCCTGTGGCTGCTGGGATCCATCGACCCACACAGCAGTCGGGTCGACAATCGATCAACGCCACATACATCACGTACAAATGTGTGGTTGGACTTGGTTCACATCCCAAAATACACTTATTACAATTGATTTGATTCAATGTCATTATATTTCATGGTATTTATGATGTCGGCCTTCCAAAAAATGTTTCCAAAAAATGAGAATATGAAAATAAAGAAAAGGAAAAAAATCTAAATGACTTGGTGACATTTCTAATGTGCTGCCAATGCAACGCAAAACTGGAAACAACAACAATGCAAATGCCTGAGGATTAGAAAGAGTTGTCATGCATTTAAAAATGCCAGCAGATGTGTAGGGATCCTCTCTACGGGGGCCGCCATGTTTTACAGTAGCCCAGAGTGGACATACTACACATGTTTTGAGTTTTAACGACATCTGAAGTCTAACAGAGGTTCTCCTGAGTGTTCAGACGGGCGAGGGAGAGGTGATGAATACAACACGCAACTTCACCTCTAGATGTCACCAAATCTTACACACTGCACCTTTAAATCCTGAGACTGTCAAAGGGTAGATTGTACACAACAACACTGCCATCACTTTTCTAGTATTAGTTTTTAGGACATTTAAATCTACATTTACAGATTTTGAGAAATGACTCCCTCTGTTCATGTGGGGAGATTTGCACACGAGCATTCGGTTCCGTGCTCATTTGATATTTCGTGACATTGTTCAAAAACATGTTTCAGCTCCAGATCACAACGCATCCATCCCGACATCCTACACTGAAATGTTGCTCCTCGGAGTCGATGCTTTGCCACATTTCCACAATAGACAACGATAGATGACGAGTGTTAATGACAGTATTAATGTTAATGACTATAGGTTCTCCTGCTGCCTCAGAGAGGGGAGGGTGAGGTGATGGATACAACTTCACCTCTAGATGTCGCCAAATCTTACACATTGCACCTTTAAGAATATTTTGGATAAGGACCAATGATATTGTCAGTATGCTTTAAGAGGAAATGTCATTTCCACACCACACTGATGCCCCCTTTCACATGTGACCCCGTACTGACATGTTTCTTTTATTTTGAAAATCCCTGATGCCAGTCAGCGGCCACTAGGTCCTTTATACGTATCTGAAAAGGAAAGTTCCACAAAATGTCTGGACCCAACTTCCCAAACTTTCTCCAGAATCTGAAAACAACTTTGTGACTCTCAACAGAAGCTGTTGAAACCGAAGCGCTTCAGTCGTAAAGATCAAACGGCGTTTGGACGCTGACCTCCAGCGCTGCACGGCAGCCGTGGAAGGCGGTGACAGCTTTAGTGCACACGCCTGCGACCCAGTGAGTGAAGCACATGGGGACCCCTGACACGTGGAAGCCTGCAGAGGGTGGCCCGTCCCTGGGCTGCCGTTGGGGTTGAGTGGGGTTAAAGTGGGTGATGATGGTTGGAGGCAGAAAAGCGAGTCTAAAGCATCACGCCATCGCCCAGTCAAAGGTTCCCCTGCTGAGCGAGGAGGGCAGAGCGCCAGCCATGACATGGCATGAATGTCACAGTGTTTTTGACAAAATGGACATTTAAGATGCACCTTCAACTCACCTGCGTGATTCCACCCTCGACACCACGCGCTCACATAAAAACAAGCTTTAAAAACGATAGAAAGATTTTTTTTGATTTCATAAACATGCGTCGATCCTAATCATACACAGACATTTTCCATGCATTTTTTAAACTATTAGGCCTCAATTGACATGCTTCTGTCATGATGTACCTCATTTTATGATCAATAATTGATTTATTTTCAATGTGCAAAATTGATTTTGTTAAGGTTTGATTATTGAAGCTTGGTACATGTAACAGATTTGCACCAAAATGTATTTATATTATATATATTTTTGCTCAATTCCAAATACATTATTACGTGTTTGACACAAAACTGTGCTCATATAAAATCAAGCTTTACATTTTTTTATAAATAATAGTTGATTTTTTGTTCATTTCCTAAATCAGCATCCGTCCTTATCATATATATCAAATATTCATGCATTCAAACACTGTTTGAATGCATGAATATATAAAATATCTTTATTTGCTTCTATTGTCAGATGTTTGTCATGATTCTCGCAGCCCAATTCATGTAGTAATTAGTAAAGTAACAGTAAGGTACTTTCTCTATTTGCCATATAAGGTAAAAATGAAAACTCTCTCAAACCACAAACTTAAAGCCTTAAAGCCTTAAAATGAGCATGTTTTATAGACAACCGTTTTGAGATCCTTTTTCAATGGCTTTCAATGTGCGCCATTTTGTGCACAGGTGTGAAGACACTAGAAATGGAGTTCACGTTGTTTATCATGGAGAAAATTCAGAACACTCAAACATCTCAACCTTGTACAAATCCTGAATAATACGCATGAAAAACGGTTCAAATATGCAAAAAATAAAAAGCACAAAAACACAGAATAGTGTCTCGGTGCATCTAAGGGTTAACAGCCAAAACAAGCACTAATCCTCCTCTTCCTCGCGTATGATTAGTATTTCATGGCAGGTTCATATTTTCAATATTTGTGAAATTCCATTTCATCTCTCAGCTGTTTGTTTGAAGTGATGTGAAATATCCCAGTGAAACCACGGGAACCAAGAGCAGGAGGTGGCGCCGGCAGAAAGGAGGTGGCGCCGGCAGAAAGGAGGTGGCGCCGGCAGAAAGGGGGTGGCGCCGGCAGAAAGGGGGCAGGGACCAACAGGAAAATAAGGCAGCATGGGAAAATAAACTGCAGTCAGCGATTCCCTGCATGCAACACAATCCTCTCCCAAACTCCCCTGTTTATGGATGTTGGGGTTTCTATTTGCCAGTGTGACAGAGTTCTCACCCGCGGCGTCACGTGACCGACGGTGGTATGCAGAGTGGGAGGAGCTCCATGATTTGTGCATGGCGGGAGCTTGATCTTCTTGATTTGTTGATTTAACTGACATGTTCAAGTGCAGGCAAATACTCAAACACTGGCTCACTCACAGTCTGAGTCCTGGTGGAGCTTCAGCAGTATATCATTAAGTCATTAGTCATTAGTTCTGTTTGACAAGCAGAGAACGATCACTTTTCCTGAAGAGGACGGTTAGAGAAGGTAAGGTAGATAAGAACTGAAGAGCTTCACGCGTTCATTTATTATGTTCACGCGTAGTTTTCAAACGAAAGTGGGATTTCAGCAGCTTATGAGCCGTTTGCGCGGCGGTTTAAACAGAATATATAAATCAGGCTGAAAACTGTATCGGTGAGTTGAGAATGTGTCACATTCACCTCTGGGAGAGCATGAGCTCAGCAAAGTGGATGGAGCTGATAAAGCTGGACTGTCTGGACGTAATCAGAGCCAGATGTGGTCAGGGCCCTCGCCATGGTGGTCCGACCACATCTGCAGCAGCGTCAGGGGGAGAAGGGAGGGGGCGGAGGGGGGAGGGGAGGGGAGGGGGGGAGGGGGCACAGCTGGATGACCCCTGACCCAGAGGAGGGAACCACGAGCTGGAGCTGTCAGCTGCCATGGATGAGGCAGGCGACCTGCTATCATCTCCTGCGCTCGCATGGTTTACGACTCAGCACCGAGGTTTCAGATAACAGCGCCATATTTACTCCTCCATTCATTTTTTTATTTCCTTTGTTTGGTTTTTTAAAGGTGCAGTGTGTCATTTTGGTCACACCTAAAAATATGACACACTGACTTTTACATACATTTATAATCACCTAAATGTATTTTTTCCCCCATTACCCTTAAACGAGCCCACATGTATATTTACATGAGGAGTGGGTCCTCTCTGTGGGGGCCGCCATGTTTTAACAGTACCCCAGAGTGGACGTACTGAAGATCTTTGGAGTTTTAACGACAACTGAAGTCTAACTGAAGGTTCTCTTGCATTCTCAGCAGGGTGAGGGTGAGGTGAGGGATACAATATGCAACTTTTCCTCTAAAAGTCATCAAATCTTACACACTGCACCTTTAGAATGATTTTTAGCGAATATTTTTGTGGAACGGGATAAAATATAACAAAAAAATACATTAGGGAGATTATAAATTCCTGAAAGTGTCAGTATGTAAAAAAAATCTTACACACTGCATATTACATTGACATTACATATATTTAATTCCCTTTTCTTTCATTTCTCAACTAAGTTTATAGAAATCTGATCTGAGAAAAAAAAGAAAAATCCAAAAACGATCGCAATATTCTCTCAGTGAGATTCAGAGGTAGATCAAATCAACCTCCTTCAAACTGCATTTCTATTTTGCTTCTTCTCAAGTGACTTGATTTTTGACTTGACTTCATATTTCAGTTGAATCCTTCAGCCTCAGTGAAGCTGCGGCAGGAAGCCTCGCTGACACTGTCGGAGCGTGGACTCGGAGCCCGGAGCTGTGGATGTGCAGCCTGATGATGGACAGCTCTGTGGGGGAAGTTTGCCCGGGGCCTGTTCGTCGATCATTGGAGGAGTCACCCATCATTTCAAGTCCTCGACTGTCTCCGAGGTGGGAAGAGGGAAATTGATGTGATTCAGCTGCTGGAACGAGGCGCATCGCGTTTGCAATTTAGTCTGTGACTAATGTTGCTGCTGACAGGGAAGCTTGTCTTGTGGCAAATCTTCATAAATATTGTGCAATGTGCTTTTTCTTACTTTCTTGCGCTTACTTGTCCATTATATATATATATATATATATATATATATATATATATATATAATCATTATTATCATATGACTGTTATTAACATTCCCTTTTACACCGAGTACAGCTGCATCTGAATTAAAAACCAAAACCTGCATCTTAGTTGCACAAGTAAATACATTTGTCCTCAATCTAAGAAAACCCATATTTAAGGTAGTCAGTGTTGTACTTGTGTTTCATGGTTAATTAGCATATGTAAACAAACTTTGCAGGTTTTCTTCTATCTGAGAAACGGCAGGTGACCATTAGCATCACAGGGCATCATCGCCACCTGCTTTTCAGGAGTGTGAGGACACGGCACTCCAATGCATAAAAAATCCACTTCAAAATAAAAGCATTTTTTTCTCAGTCAAAGACCTGTGACCGCCTTGTGGTTCCTGACCAACCAGTTGAGAGTCTCAGCTGTACAGAGCTCCTCCCCCTCCCTCACAGAGAGGCTCAGGCTGCTCTGGTCTCTTGTGATTGGTCAGTTGCTCCCAGGTGATGGAGGAAGTGTCCCGCTCATTCACAGGGAGGGGCAACCTCTGGTGCAGATGGATGGAGCTCAATGGGAAGTGAAAAAGCGTGCAGTTCACAGAGTGGCCACAGGGGCTGACTCCAAAAGCCAGCAAATTCCCACAGACTCCCACGTTAAAATGATTAACTTCCAGGGGAATTCAACATGTTTAAAGTCGGATCCAAACTTTGGTTTTGGTCTTAATCAGTTACACGTGTTACCGTGACAACTGCTTGTTGTTGTTCTATCAATGTTTGAAACAGTGCATAAATAAGGGTGTGGTCTGTTGACTGACACCCGAGCCCACCTGGCAGGTATCACCACGAGCCGACCCCCAGCTCTGAGCGTGTTCCGCCTCTTTGCCCCTTTTTGAACGAGCCGGGACGTTGGAGGACCCACAGAAAGTGACACACTTTTGGGTCGCGACCGACCTGTTGAGAATCACTGATTCATAATGTAATGAAAGGATACATAAAAAATCCTCTTCAAAATAAAAGCGTAGGGTTTTTTCTAAACTTTTGTTGCACTGTCAAAGGCCCGTGACCCACTGAAAACAAGTCTGTGACCCCCTTTTGGGTCGCGACCCCCCAGTTGAGAATCACTCGACACACAAAACACCAACACATGCCACTATAGTTGAGGACAACCAATGGATTCCTTATGAAACAACATGCAAATGAAGATCTTTATCATATCTAGACCAAACGGCACCAACTCGAACATAGGTCGCCCAAATGTACGTATTTTTTCAATCGACTTGTTCGATACATTTATTAATTTGTTCTGTTCGTCAAAGAAACTGTTGAAAGTGTCCTAATCCCACAACAACTGAATGGCTGTTCCGTGTTATTTCACAAACACCTGTGAAAACGAGTTTTCATCAGAGAAGCTTCTGAGGATGAGCTTCCCATGTTTCACCCCCAGCTCACACTGTAACACCCCATTCCAGCCAACAAGCTGATGTTCTTGATCCCACCAAGTCCTTTCATATCTGCTCATGATGGATATGGATGGGGGGGTGGGGGGGCGGGGGGGGGCGGGGGGTTGCAGACGGTCAGACATAACTCCCTATACTTCAGGCCTGTGTGGCGCGGCGATAGGGGTTAGTCCACATCGCCATGGCAACGAGGACGTTATCTCCCGGCACCCGATGATGGAGTTGCCATAAAAGAAGAGATTTGTCTGTCTTCACGAGGCCAGAGACGGACGAGGTGCCGCATGAAGTATCGCCACGACGACGGGCTGCCTCCGCCGGCTTCAGGTGCCTCGTGCTCGTCTCCCTCCCTCCCTGCTGCCTGCACCCCCCCATTTGAACTATACACGAGGTATGCATGCATTTATCAAGAGGAGGAGGCCTAAATCATCTCTTGTAGCCAGGCTAGGGGTTGGAATGCCAGGGCTGATATGGCTGAACACACTTGTGCTTGAGTGTGCATGCTCGCGCCGCGCACATGCCTCGGCTCAGGTACATGTTTTTCACAGCGCTTTTCTGCCCCGTGACTAGAAGGAAAGAAATCATGCATTTACACTCCAACTTCTGATTTTAAATACTGTGGGACAGGTTATTTCAGGCCGTCTCTGTTTGAATGCACATTGATTTACATTGAGAGGCTCACAACATGCTCCGTAAATCTCAACCTTTGGACACTAACCACTGACTCCGCGAGGAAGTTAAGTATTGCTCATAGGCAGAGGCGGACTATCAACTGTCATTTGCCACCCCCCAAATGAACCCATCATTACTTTAAATATAGTATTTTTATTTGCATTATTATCAGACATGGGTATCATGGTCTGTGGAGGTGAGGAATTAAAGTGCACTCATTCACCCAATCAACATTAAAGAGTAAAGTGTACGATTTCAGCCACTTTTAGAAATATTACAAAACAATACATCATCATTTTCCTTTCACCCTCAAATGAGCCCATTCATGCACATGAGGCGCGGCTCCTCTCCATGGAAGCCGCCATGTTGTGAGACGAGTCCAGAGTGGACGCACTGAACGTTTTTTAAGTTTGAATGACGACTGAAGTCGACCATGAGTTCGAGGGTGAGCTGATGGAAACAACCTGCAACTTCACCTCGAGATTTCCCCAAATCTCACACTGCACCTAAACTCAGTGAAGAACAAAGCTGAGTGATATCATATAAAGGAACCAATCAGGTGTTAATCATTGTTTGGGTGTAATGTGTGTAAGATTCAACTGAAATATTTGTATTTTATTCTATTTGCAAAAACATGTGGATTAGGTGAATACTCACCAATATTTAACAACGTTTTCCGTGACCTAAAATGAGCTCTTTATATTTACATTTGAGCAAAGCTTGTTTTAAAAGGGGAGGGGGGGCTATTCCTCTAAATCCAAAACACAATCCCTTTAAAGGTGCAGTGTGTACAATTTGCCTGAGTTGCCTGTAGAATCTGTCACCTCACTCTCACCCTCCTCCGCAGGCGGGAGAACCTATGTTAGACTTTAGTTGTCATTAAAACTCAAAAGATGTTCAGTACGTTCAATTTCGATGACGATACGTCACAAATACAACTTATTCTGTATTTTACTTTTCATGGCTGTCACTGAAGAGTGCGCACACGGAGGAAACGAAGCTCAGTGCAACACAATCAGCTCCAAACTACACAGAACCGCTCCATCTCAGCAAATGTGTTTTTGCAAAGAGGAGTCATGTTGGGTAGGTCTGTATTTTCCTCTGACAACTCATTATCAGCTCCCCACACTCCATTACATAAGCACGATAATACCCACGAACCACGCTGAAAGAAAACAGGGAAGAAGAAGAAGAAAAGACGGAGAGAGCACAGGCACCTCCTTCACTGCTCAGGCATTTCCTTCTGGGATATCCCCCTCCGACAAGCTCGGAGGGGAAAAGGAGAGAGGGCGCAGAGGAAAGAGTGAATGTAGAACTGGCAGAGAGTCCATTAGGGCGTCTTCTCCGGGGTCTGGAGGGGCAGCGAGCTACAATGACCTTTAATGGCTTTGAGTGACAGCCCCTCAGTACTGGATCAGCCGGCGAGGAGTGGCTGGAAAGAGGCCCTTTCTCCATTGTTCGGGCTGTGACGTTCCTCGCCATGCTTCAGCGAGGGCAGGTGCTTCGGGGTGTCAAAATAGGAAGAGCGGCGGACAGGCTTGGCTGCTGTCCATGCTCCTCTGACACATGACAAAAGATCCACTCTCACCTCGGCAACAAAAGGGACAGCAGGAGCGAGAGCAGGTCCTTTACAAAGACGCCGTCTCTGGGCTCCGACGGGAAAGAGCCGGACGACCTTTGGACCCCCATGAATGTGTTCTGGAAAGATTTGCTCATCCCCCTTTCTTCTTCTGATATGAATATCACACTGACAACTATCTTTCCATGAGCACTGATATACAACCATCTTCGTACAGTCCTTATAAGGTCAATCTGACAAACTTCACCATCATCAAAGGTGCGGTTTGCAAGATTGTGGTCATTTTTGTCAAAATACTACAAAACAATTACATTCTGACATTTTCAGGAATGTATAATCATGCGAATGTTTTACCTTTTTTTCCTATTACCCTTAAATGAGCTTGTTAATGTATATTTACATGAGGAGGGGGTCCTCTCTATGGGGGCCACCATTTTTTTTACGCTAGTAAGTGGATGTACTCAACTTTTGAGTTTTAAAGACAACTGGAGTCTCCCAGAGGTTCTCCTGCGCGAGTAGAGGGGTGAGGGGCAAGCGATGGATTCAACATGCAGCTTCACCTGTTGAAGCCACCAATCGAACGCACTCCTCCCGTAAAACATCACGCAATCACGCACCAAACATTGATTACCG
>JAFBJT010106144.1:0-10075 GCA_016785325.1 Chascanopsetta lugubris
CCCACCCCCACCCCCTCACTGCAGCCTGTAATAACAGTCAAGCCGCCTGCCTGCCACCGTCCGTGACATATCCGAGCGTAATTGCCCCTGACAAGAGGGCACATCATCAACACAGCTCTGATAAGCATTACAGCCAGATGACAGCGCACAGAAGTGTATTAGCGACAGTGTGACATATCACATTACCACTGTGGATACGATAAAGGAGACGCTAAACACTGTGGCAGCTCCACTGACCAATGTATATTATTCATCCCTCCTCCTCCTCCTGTTGGGGCCATTATGCAACATTTGATATAGCTAATGTAGTTTCTGACACACGGGACGATGAGTGATGTATTTATGTATCAGGCAAAATATGGTAATTTATGGGGCTTCGAGTCATTGTTTGTTGTATTACATGAGGTTTTCAATATTTCAGTGTCACATAGGCTTTTTTTTTTCCTCCTTGGTTTTTGGTCCGGGGTCGAACTTTGATTTTTATTCTATTTTTGTATCTAATTTTATCTTGATCTATTTGAATGCTTCTGCTGTTCAGCTCCATGTTTTTTAATTTATTTATTTGTTGATGATCATTTTTGCTATTGTTATTTTGCTTTCTTCATGTTTTAGGTCTTCTGACCTGGTGTATTTACATTTAGACCTATTTCATGCTGCACGGGTGCTGTGCATTTCATGTCTTTTTCTGTCCAGCACTTTGGACCTTCATGGGTTGTTTTCAAGTGCTTTATAAATAAAGTTTGCTTGGACTGGACTGAAATTGAAACCAGGTATGAAAAAAAAGAGAAGCTTATCCCGAATAGCCAAGTGAGATTTGAACATGTGTCCTCCCTCTGATTGAACGTAGACAATGGCACAGTGGAAAATCCACTCCCCTTAATTGTCCCAGCAGCTTGTGTCGAAGGCGGTGTGATGTGTAACGGGAGCCTCCAGATAGCAGGACAGGTCTTGAACCTGATAACTTGTACATGTTTTATAGCTGTTACATTATAAATTATTTCCACAGACAGGGAACCCTCGGGGAGCCGGGGGGGGGGGGGGGGGGGGGGGGGGGGTGGTGGTGGTGGCGGGTGGGGGGGCGGGATCGTATTCTCTCAGCTTCAGTTACTGCTAACATCGTTTAATGATATTATACAAATTTGCGGCTCTAGTGTTTCAAGCTCTATCTGGGAAATCTCCAGCGGCTCCATGGTAAATACTTGGGCTATAATATTATCGGGCAGCAGCCCCATTGTGGGGCGGGTGGATCGCATGGCTATTAAAAGTGGGCCAGCAGTGGTGATAACCAGGCTCGTGAGGGCGTGTGTCCCTGCACTTCCTGTTGTAACGCTGAGATGTTGGCAGGAAGTGGAGCGGCGCTGTAAATGGTTGCAAAAGTGGCTTTTTACGGTTTTATTGTTCATGGCTCCGCGGTGCTACATTAAGCCTCTCATTAACCCCGTTCTGAGCCTCCGCCGCCATATTTGATTGAATGTTTTGTCTCGACTGGGCTGCAGCGCTGCCGCGGCTAATGAGGGCCACAGGAAAGTGTTTGCTGGAATAAGTGCGAGTATTAGGGTTCGCGCTCCCGCTGCCTCCTGTAATCTTTAATTGGCCGCACACTGTTTGCGCCTATATACGTAGATTCCTGCGGTCGAAGGCGTCCAGTCGTTGTTGACTGTACGTTTAAATGTGGGTTAATGCCATTATATATTATACTATCTGTGAGTAAATAGTCCAATATAATGATGAGAGCTTTTATTAGATTTGTGCAAATCAAGTGATCAAACCATTGGATTCTGTATTGATTAAGAGAGTAACACACTCCCTATAGTGTTTACATTGATTCAATTGATGCCTAACTCCTCCTACTTCCTGGTTCATCCAAATTTGGGCAAAAGAGGCGGAGCATAAGTAGAGCGAGGGTGGGCTCATTAGTGCTGTTGCAGCATCAACAAAATGTGCCAAGGTGTCACTCAAGAGGCCACGCCCCTCAATTCTGCCCAACTCAAAACCTCATTAAATGAAAAATAATAATAGATATAAAACCATTAACCCCACTGCAGTTGTCACGGTAACAAATATGACTGACTGAGACCAAAACTGTAGTTTGTACCAGGCCTTAAACTTGTTTCCTTCTCCTCTAAAGTTGATCAGTTTAACATGGAAGTCTATGGGGAGTGACTCACTCTTGGAGGCAGCCTCAAGTGGCCACCCTGTGAACTGCAGGTTAGAATACAACCATATCCCCTCAGTAATTCACGAGGACGTCAACTCGGAAAGAATCGAGAACTTTTAAGACCAGGTGCGAAACCAACTGCGACATCACAGGATCAGACTCCGCCCCCTCCCCCTTGGCGCCTCTAACCTGCACAATCTCCCGCTTTCTTCTTCACGTGTCTGAAAACAGCGTTCACATGACACACTCCGTTATATTAATCGTCCGCATGACACAGTCGTCTGAGGAAATATAAAAGTTAATTCTTATCCCCTTTTCCATCTGATCGGCCCGCAGATGAAGACGCGGCCGAAATTACCAGCTGCCACACGTCGTCCCGCAGAATCGCCGTGACGACCGCTTCTACCTCTGACGTGACAACTTTTAATCTCAGCGTGGAACTGCAGCCAAAGCCCCGTCTTATCCTAAAGACAGGGAGAAGGATTTGCTGCCACTAATGGAGTTCAAAGATTGCGCAGAGTCAGATAAGGAGTCATGGGAAGTGAGTGGCAGCGCCGGCGATGAAGCCCGGGAGGGTATTGTTTAAATCCCACCGCCGCCGCTGCCACACAGCCGCCGCCGCCGCTCCTGCTTCAGTTATGACTTTTAATGAGGGAGTGGTGAAGACGAGGGGACGGACCACACTTTTCAAATATCTCAATCCTGAGTCAGCAGCCCATGTTTATTTCATCAGTTGTTTTCCACCAATGAGGTTCAATACCCCGACAGCAGCAGCAGGTTATTGGTGCATATTTCTAAATACGGACAAACCCACTATGCATTCGTGCATATAGAGTTCAGGAGGACAACAGCGGCAGGGGAATGAGCTAATATGACGCTTTTGGGTCAAAATCAGAGGTAAACTATTTATTTATTTAAGTATAATCTCTGAAAAACCTCAATACATCTATTCTATATTGGGACTTACTGCAGCATGTACACTATTGCAGAGTTTGATTTTGTATTCATTCATTCATTCACTTATGTATTTATTCATGTATCCATTTGTATGTATTTATGCATTTATCTATATATTTATTTATGTATTTATTATATCTATTCTTCGGTTCTTCTGTTAAAAAGTACTTTTTTAACTTTCCCTCAACCTGAAAACGCACCGGCTGGTTAAAATGTCGGACATGCAAACAAAGTGCTTTAAACTGCCTCGAAAAATCTGAAATGTGCTGCTCAGTCACGTCCTCGGCTTGTTTTCCCGACTCAGCATAATATGATACTTCAATTTAGAAAAAAACAAAACAAAAAAACTCACAGCCATCAACATTGTCCTGCTCTGCAGCTCCTGCACACGCTAAACACGCATCGTGACCCGTGACCCGGCGCGGCTCCTGCCCCCCCCACCCCCCACCCCCCATCCCCACCCCCAACCCCCCACCCCCAACCCCCCCCACCCCCGAACGGAGCACGTGTCACAGGATTAAAGTCGTGTCACAGCCAATGACTTCCAGCAGCCACTGGATTAGAGGAGACAGGAAACCGGTTTGCCGGCAGGTAGGAGCGGCCGAGGATTACAGCTGTGCAAACAAAATTAAACAAAGACTATTTTCAAAAGGAAGCCAGTAATCCAACCCCCCCCCCCCCCCCCCCCCCCCCCCCCCCCCCACCCCCCCCCCCCTTCCCCTCCTCTTCTTTAAAATGAAGGGCAAGGTACAGGGCTGAAGACACACAGGCCAAATTGCCTGCAACTGAACCTTGGCCCCGCGACCCACTTCCCCTCCTGTAGCTTTAAGCAGCCGCTCGGTGCTTTGGACTGTGCTCAAGTGACACTTTGAAAAGTAAATATGAACCACAGTCCACCTTCCAAATGCAATTACACTAAGTGCAGGCACATGTGGAATCACGGGCCCCCCGGTATGCACTTGTCATTTCAGTCAGCCCCCGTCGATGAGGCGGAGGCCGGAGCCGACGGAGTTCATCGGCAACAGCTGCATTTTTCACGACTCCTGAAAACACGTCCCCGCCAGGCTCGTGTTTCCGTCCACTCGCACAAGTCAGGACCCCTGAGCGGCGACTTTTCGTTTCGAGCGCCATCATGTCGGCCGGGGTTTGATTGGCTGTGGCAGCGTCGGTGTGCGCAGCGTGAGACGCGCGGCGCGCACGGCGTTCAGATGTGCGATGGTGGCGGTGCGGGTTCACGTCCGAGGCTTTGAAGAGTTCAGATACGCGCGGCGGCGGCGGCGGCGGCGGCGGCAGCAGCAGCAGCAGCAGCAGCAGCAGCAGCGGCAGCAGCAGCAGCAGCAGCAGCAGCAGCAGCGGAGCCCGAAAGGGAACTAAAGGATCTGCACTAACTCATGTTTTTACGTGTGAATTCAGCCTGTGAAACGAGGCCCTTCCAGATTCATAGGCTGTTCTCACGCGTCTGTGTTTCTGAGTCCTTTGATCCCCACGGCCAGTAAAACATGCTCTACACGAGCTGGAGAGACGGAGTGAAACTACATAACCCAAATATATTCATCACCTTTAGGAGGAAAGGTGTGTATTTAGATATATTCTATTTTTCTTTTGTATGATTAAAACAAAAATGCACAAAGATAATTTTAAAAGGGTTCTGTTCGTGTGAAGGAGCAACAGATTGGTATGGATGCAAAAGCAAGGCAAAGCAAAGCAAAGCAAGGCAAAGCAAAGCAAAGCAAAGCAAAGCAAAGCAAAGCAAAGCAAAGCAAAGCAAAGCAAAGCAAAGCAAAGCAAAGCAGACAAAATAAAAAGGAAAGTAACCACAATGCAAAAACAATGGAGCTAAAACAAACACAATTTTAAAAAAGCAAAGCAAGGCAAGACAAATCAAACAAAGCAAGGCAAAGAAAGACAAAGCAAGAGAAGCAGGATAAAGCACTGCAAAGCAAAGCAAGGAAGGTAAGGCAGAACAAAACAAGCAAAACAAGGCAAAACAAAAAAAAACCTTAACAGCAAATCGAAACCATGAAAAACAAAAGAACAAACAGAAACTTTAGACTCAAACTGTTTCCCTCTAAGTTTTGTTTAATGAGACACTCGACGTGTTTGTCTGTATCTTTAAAAGTCCTAAGTTCAAATCTTAGACTTTCTCATTTGTCAAGTTTAACGTTTCCACTAATGTGTTTTGCTTTATGTTTTCCAACAAGTTTACACCATCGTAACCAAGAGCAACAACGATACACACACATATACGTACATATATATATATATATATATATGTATACACACACACAAAAATAACAGATGTACACGAATCAAAACATTATTTAGAACTTCACACATTTCCCCCTCTATGAAATGTAACGTGAGCCTTTCATCTGCCGGTGTCGAGTTTAAAGTGAGGTCAAACGAGTGGAGCGGCGCCGGCGCTGCGAGAGCAGGGCTGATGTAGAAGGCGGCGTTTAGGGGCGGGCTGTTTGCAAGGTGATACTTTTTAATTGCTTCAGACAAATTTGTTTGGAGACGAGCGTCAGATACAGAACATTAAAGTGGATTTCAGCGGGCGAGCACGTAAAAGGCGTGTCCTTGGGGAGCACTGTGATGCGCCGGTAATGAGTGGAGGTAATGAAAGACTTCGCATAGACAGATGTATCCATTTAAAATAGTAATAACTACAGTTAAGATGGCAAAGAGCAAATGACGCACAACTTTCACTCAAACACATGTTTATTCAGACTCTATAGGGACCTGTTAATTTTTTTTCTCTTCTCTCTTTTTTTTTTTTTTTTTTCTTTTTTTTTTTGACGGTCCCTGGAAAGTTAAGGGAGCCCCTGACGACGCTCATTGCCCCTCAAACAAGGTCATAACTGTGATAGAGGCGGCGTGGGGAGTGTCCCTCTGAGACCAGGCAGGGCTCATTGTCTCCCACTGTGCGTCAGTTCAAGTGTAACACAAAGTACTTTTACTCGCATAAAGACTGATGGATCATTCTAACGATGTCACCTCTGAGCATTACAACATGATATAAAACACTTCCATGCGACTAAGTGATGCCATAAAACAATATGTGACAACGCAACACACAACAATACCGCGCCGCACCGCGCGGCGTGGTACCGCACCGCGCGGCGTGGTACCGCACCGCACCACACGGCGTGGTACCGCACCGCACCGCGCGGCGTGGTACCGGAGCTCCGCACGGTGCCACGAGACACAGTGTCTCGCAAACATGTCATGAGACGATATGACAATGACGCACGATGCAAAACAATAGCGCGTGATTGCATGGTGTCGTGTTGTGTCGTGTGTGCAGCTGCTGTGCGATGACACGTTATATGACACAACACAAACCGATGCCAACGCGTATGGCGCAGTGCGGCCTGGCGCGACGACACAATACCGCGATAACGCAAACAGAACGCACAACGCAACGGGCAATGCCACACTGTTCTTGCCCTGGCCTAACTCCTCCCACTTCCTGGCTCATCTAAAAAGGGGGCAAAGAGGGCGGAGCACAGGTCGAGCTGGGGCACACAACAGCGCCAGGTCCACTCAAGAGGCCACGCCCCTTATTTATGCACCAGACTTCAAACGTGTTTCATTCGCCTCTGACCCTTCGAATGTGGGAGTCTGTGGGGATCGACCCGCGTTTGGAGAGCGCCCCGAGTGGCCGCCCTGTGAACTGCGCTGTATTTCCACTTCCGTACCAGGCTCTGGAGGTCGCCGCTTGATTCCAACACAGGAAACGACGATGACGGACAAACGCTGACCCTGGGGGGTCATTTGCATCTGCGCACGTAAACCCCCCCTTTGCGCCGGTGTTGCGGGTGAGTCCCGAACCCATCACCTCCCGTCTGAGGGTTCAGGCCCCGACCGCCACTGAATCGCTAAAGGTCAATAGACTGCGACGACGGAGCCGCTCGCGTCGTCTTAAACGACCGCTCGGGCGATCGCTTGTGCCACGTAATTCCCCCGGGCGACGTGTCACACGCCGAGACACTCCCCCACCACCGTCCCCCCCCGTCACCTCCCGCCCCCCCACCCCCCCACCCCCTCTCCTTCCCCCACAGACAGCTGTGTATAGGTTTGGAGCGGAACCCCTTTGTTATGGAGTCACGTGTGGTGATGGATGGCGGATGAACCTTTTCTTCCTGTATGTGAGAGGTTGTCTGCACTCTGTGTGGCAGAGCCGCCGCCGCCGCCGCCGCCGCCGCCGCCTGGAGGCTCCCCGGGCCATTTATCCTGATTTAGTGTTGGACCAGTACAACATCAGTACTTCCCCTCTGCGCCGGACAGAGACGGATACTCTCAAAGCCTCCGTGCTGCTGCTGCTGCTGCTGCTGCTGCCGCCGCCGCCGCTACAAATCTGTGGCGTGCAACTCTGAGGAATGGTGTTTGTTTAAAGCTTTGAAGAATGGACGTGTCTATTTGTGTTGTGTGTGCGCGCGCGCGCGCGCGTGTGTGTGTGTGTGAGCGAAAACTGTTGCCTCTCACAGTCGGGAAGATGCACGGAGCCATGTGCCGGTGCCAGAAGCGGCGCTTCCCACGCAGCTAATGGCGGGGCGGCGTGGAGCGGAGAGGCTGGCGAGGGGCGGCGGAGGCAGGGGATGTGTTAATTGAAAGTTAGGATCACTTTGTGGCCATTACAGGGAAACCTGAGACGTGTTAACGCAACGGAGTTAGGCAGCACCTGCTGTCGCCGGCTAATTGTGTTGGGTTCGCTCACGTCTGTCTGTCAGGAGCAGGCTCCTCCTCTCTCCCCCCCTCCCCCCCGCCCCCCGTCAGGCTCCGCCCCCACTTACAGCTGTATTATTGCCAGAGTTGACATTACAGCAGCAGCAGCAGCAGCAGCAGCCGCCACGGGGGAACCGGGGGGGACAACCTGCGACCTCGCCACCACGGCTGAGCCTGATGGAGCCTTTAAAGGTGCAGTGTGTAGGATTTGGGTCATTGGGGTCACCTCTAAAAGTGTTACCAAACAGCCACATACTGACATCCTCGTGAATTTATAATCACGGAAATGTTTTTTTTTTTTTGCCCCATTACCCTTAAAGGAGCCCACCTATGGATATTTACATGAGGAGCGGCTCCTCATTCGGGGGCCGCCATGTTTCTAAAGTAGCCCAGAGTGGACATACTGTTTACTATTTGTATTTTAATTGATCTGTATTTTGTTTTTACGTGTTTTTATATGCATGTAAAGTGAACTTGGGTGTCGCCAACAATAAAATGTATTATTATTATTATTATTATTAATAATAATAATAATAATAATAACAATAACGATAATAATAATAATAATAACGATAATAATAACAATAATAATAATAATAATAATAATAATAATAATAATAATAATAATAATAATAATAATAATAAACATCTTTTGACTGAAGTCTATCATAGCTTCACCAGCAGGCTCAGGTGAAGGGGTGAACGTTAGGCCACAGGGACACAACATCTGATCACCAAATCTTACACACTGCACCTTTATGAATTTTTTTTTAAAAATTTTTTTTAAATCCAAATCAAAACAAATGCTGTGGGTTCTCTACATTCAGCGTATGCGTCTTGCCAGTCTACATCACATTAGCTTTGTCTCCCTGCTCCAATCAAGACACACTTCACTCAATCTATGCCGGCGCCTGTGGGAGGACGTTTCCTGTTCATCCTCACTTACATATGCATCAGTCACAGACCCGGGGGCCGAGCAGACGACTCACTGAGGAGGCCTACTGTGCTTTGAGGACCTGCGAGGGGCGGCCATGTATAATCTGATTTAGACTCGAGCAACCTACCTATTTATTTTTAATTGTCCCACTTTAGCATTTAAGAGCTATTGATCCCCGGAAAAGCATTAAGTGACAGAATCACTATTACGGTTAGTGCTCCCTGCCTGGAGAAGCCACATCAAAGGACATTTTAATGTCACCGACTTTCTGAGGGAATTTGAAGGCTGGGTTGTGAGCGGGGCCCAGCCTATGAACGCAAAGGACACACAATAGACAAACACACAAACAAATGTGAGGGCAATTTGCAGCTAATCAAAAAAAATGTCTGTGGATTGATTTTCCTCTCCCTCCCCTCCCCTCGCTGCGCGCGTGTGTGTGTGTGTGTGAGAGAGAGAGAGAGAGAGAGAGAGAGAGAGAGAGAGAGAGTGAGGTCATTTAAGTGAAGGTTTTTTTTTTATATATATATATAAAGCAGCATTTTTAAGTAATAGTGGGTTGCTGTTGAATCCTCAGGGTTAAAAGTGCTGTATAGAAATAGATAGATAGATGGATGGATGGAATGCTAATCCAGATTAGATTAGACGAACAAACAGTAAAGTGCGTGATCATTCGCATGACTACGAATATAGCGTGACTAACACGAGTGTGTGAAGTGTTCTACAAAGTACCGTTACTGTCTTTTCGGCGGGAAAGAACCGGGAGAAACCGACACCTGTGATCCACCGGGCCTGTGTGTGCGGCGCCGTCCCCTCACACCGACTCTGCTTACAAAACACTACGTCCCTTTCAAGTCACCCCCCCTCCCCCCATCCCCCCCCCCCACCATCCCCTTCCTTGTGCCACCGTCCCCCAGATGTTTTGATTAGCAGCGACTCGTATGCCGGTCAGATCCCGGGATTAATGATGGATAATTTGCCTAAGGTTGGCACGGCGCTCTGCCGCGCTGCCAGCCTTTGGATGCCATATGGGCAGAAGCAGCTGTTTTCATTACTCTCCCTTGCCCAGATGTGTCAAACAGGATGCCGACTTCAATCGGCAGTCTTGCTGGCACGCGGTGGGGGGGCGCCTTTCCCCTCGCTCGGCAGCTAATTACTTTAATGTAGCCGGGTAGCGAGGCCCTGCGTGTTCTTTAAAAGGCCTTTTTACAAACAGCCCGATGCCAGCTGTCACCCCGGCGCACAATGAGGGAAGATGGAGGGGCGGTGGCGAAGTGTCTGATGAGGTCGGCGGCGGG
>JAFBJT010106144.1:10120-20212 GCA_016785325.1 Chascanopsetta lugubris
GGGCCGGGGGGCCCGGGCACTGGGGGGCTCAGGAGCACTGGGAGTGATGGAGAGGGAAGTGGAATAGAAAAGGGATCAGAGCAAACTCCCACCAATCAGAGCCTGTCAAAACCAGAGGACGCACACATGCGCGCACACACACACACACACACACACACACACACACACACCAAAAACTGCTCTCAGGGCTCAATCACACGAGCAGGGGTGGGTTGCCATGGTGGCGCTGGCACTTGAAAGCTGTGACTGAATGAAAAACAATGCAGCAATTTAACATAACAACTTTGACCCACCAAACTAAATTTAGAATATCTTTAAGAAGTGGAAATCAAAGATAAAGAACAGGCATGAGTGTGGAGAACATTCTGTGGAGAGAGGTGTGTGTGCATGAGTGACGTGTCGGTCAGCGCAGGATGACAAGCTGATGTCAGGTCAGCATGGTGTGACTCACCCACCGTGGGAATTCCAAAACTCAACTGGCACAGTCCTGTTTTTATCTTTATTTATTTTTATTTATTCTTTATTTATTTATTTTGTCAGACGTTTCACCCCGTTTAAAACAAAACATGACACTTGTGCCAACCTGAGCCAGTGGAACACAGGATGTCACCAGAGTGAGGTTACATGACGGACACGGTGTAAATAGGGAGGGAGTCTGAATGGAGCACTGAGTCCAAGGTTCAAATTAAAGGTGCAGTGCGTAGGATGTATTGACATGAGATGGTGAAGTTGCATTTTGCGACCTTCAAAGCATGTGTGAAAACCAATGGTATCCTTCAATTATCATTCACACCCAAAAGTGTATAGTATGAAATACAATATAGAGAGGATCCGCTCCTGATTGAAATATTATCTTAAAAAACAAAAGTCTTATTACTTAATATTTTATTTCTTCCGACAGAAATGAAAATACTAAAATCCTAGACACTGGACCTTTAACACACAAAGCACACAAATTCCTCACCAATCATATTTCATTCTTTCATTTTACCTTCTTTCCCAATGCTGGTGTCTTTGCCTCTAAACCTGATTTTTAACCTTGGCTTTACTTACAAATTGTTCTTGTGTCAAATGGGATTTATTGATGTGTTTGAGATTTTATTCTATTTTAATTATTCATGTTTATGATGCATTTTGAGGTGTCCTTGGGTGTCTAGACAGTCACTATGGAATACAATGTCTTGCTATTTATTCATACTTTGCACAATATTGCAGCAGACTCCCTCACAATAAAACAATGCAGTAAACTAAAATAAATTATCATCTGTACAAACAAAAGTGGGATTTGAATGAATTAAGAATTAATAGGATTCAAAAATTCATTTTAAATACTTGATAATGAGAGCAGCTTATAAATAATGTAATTCCATTCGCACAAAATATCACAAATCAACTTTTAAAGTTGTAATGTGTAAGATTTTGGTGAAATTATGTCCCTTTCTATTTAGAAATATAGAGTTTAAGATAATTACACAAGCGTTTAATCACTTCAAGGTTTTGCAGGAGCCTTAAATTAAACACCTCTTAAGAAGCACGTTTTATCGTAGAATAGGTGATTGTATCAAAGGTACAGTGTGCACACTTTTGGAATAACTATTTTTGTTTCTATAGGAATGAATGAAATAAAAGCTAATAGGACTGATGATTTTTGAGTGTGTTATCAAATTAAAGTAAAAATTCATCGTTTACATCACTTGGAGACAAACGTGTTGCATCACAATATTATTACTCAAGCCAACAGTGATTCTCCTACATGCTTGAAAAGGGCAATGTGAGAGCACTGCACCTTTAACGTGCAAACCAACAAGTGGCCTTTTACTACTTGAAACAACTTCTGCACCCACATGTCAGCTTTCCTGTTCTCAGTGATGCATGTCCACGACACGAAATCTGGGCAGTGTGTGAAACATTGTGTGTGTGTGTGTGTGTGTGTGTGTGTGTGCACTGACCAAAGCTGTGGGGCCCCTGCTGCTGCAGCTCACCTACACCCCAGAGGCTTCATCAAGAGCCTTGTTCAGCAGACACAGCAGCGCAGGAGAGGGGCAAGCAACCCTTTGTGGAAGGTGTTTGGGCACTGATGGTGTCGCCGGAGCTTAAAGCTAGTGCTGTCAAGAGCTGCAGCCACTATTTTATACATCCTGCCATGCAGAGAGCCAGGCATGAATATGTATGTCAGCGATGCAGAAGTCATAACCTATGCAAGGTTTCATCATGCATAATGCAGCTGATCTACGCCTCTCCAGGATGCGGGTGCACGTGTGCGCGCGCACACACACACACACGCACACACTTGACACTCAAAACTGTACTGTGATGAAGAGGTAAACAAACCCCAGAACCCCCAGTGTTTCACATACTCTCTCACACCCGCAGCTCCCTGTGCTTAACGGAGGCGTGATGCCTCCACATTTTCCTCCTCTCCCGTCTCCCACCTCCCTCATTTGATAAAATAATTTTCACACCATCTCCACTTGATTTGATTTAACCTTCACTTCAATCGCTTTCATGAGATAAAGGTCGATGGAGACATGACATCTGTGCCTCCTCTCCATCAGTCGACTCTGCGTGCCTTCACCTCACGTCACCTGTAAGTTTTTGATCAAGGGGACGTGAGGATGAGGAAGTTGAAGGCGGTGCACCACAAGAAGGCGGGTGTGAATTGAATATTGGTGGGATGCAGGGGTGATGAGGATAGGTGTAAGCTTACAGATAATCCTCAGGGGGTCTGGCTTAAGTAGGTGGTTGGCGGCTGTGGGGTGTGGGGTGGGGCGGGGGGGGGGGGGATCAGATGGGGGGGGGGGGGGGGGGGGGGGGGGGGGGGGGGGGAATCAGATGGGGAGCAAGGTTGTTGGGGTTACATCTAATCAGCGGAGGGGTATCACACCCACCCACTCACCCACCCTCTGTCTTTCTGTACACCCCCGTCACCAACAACGTGCCCCCCCTCCCTCTGCACCCCACCTACACCCCACCCTAGGCCTGTGCTGTGTCAGTAAAAAAAAAAAAGTGTGCTACTTCAGCAGTCCCTGGGGACCCGCACCCCCCCTCACATCAAAGCAGCCAGTTTCTCTCTTAATGTGAATATCAAATCTGCGGATCACAAGTCCCAGCACAGTCTGCATAAACTGCCCCTCCCCCAACCTTTAATTCTGCCTAGTGATGAGGGAGAGAGAGGGAGGGAGTTACAGCGAGAGGAAGCATTGGAGGGAGGGAGGAAGAGAGAGAGGGAGATGGAGGGAGGGAGGGAGAGAGAGAGGGAGAGAGAGAGAGATGGAGGTGGAGAGAGAGAGAGAGAGAGATGGAGGTGGAGAGAGAGAGAGATGGAGGTGGAGAGAGAGAGAGAGATGGAGGTGGAGAGAGAGAGAGATATCCAACAAAAACAACTACTTGCTTCAGAGATTTGACATTTGCTGGACTCACACTCGCCCCTTCCCCCAAAAATGTGCAGCTCTGATATCCAATAAAAATTTGGAGGTGGTCTTTATCAATTTAGCATCAGTTGTGCCTCTGCACAGGAAATTTTAAAAATTCATTTTAGTCGCCTGTTTGCATCTCTACTTGCTGTTGTCATTGTTTTTTTTCTAAATAATTGGATGTTTCCTGCGTTCTCATTGGGGCTGGTGGTGGATTTAAGGACGAATGGGAGAGCAGGGATGCCAGTGACAGAGCTGCAACATCCTATTGGTGCGATGAGCGGCGTCTCCCTGCTGACGGTTTTACACCAGCACCCCCAACAACACTGATCAGAAATTGATTAAAGAGCTTTTTTCCTGTATTAAATCTGCAAAATACATCTTTAAAACGAGCTATTCGTACAGAGAGGAGGTAAATCAAGTTGTGTGATCAATAGTCAAACCATGATTATTTTTCTAATTCAGCCACAGCCAGCTTATGATACATTTTTAAACACTCATCTCCATATTCTAAAGCACAGGAATCGTGTGTGAGCCTCTCACAGGACCAATTTACAACCAGGGAGTATTTCTGTTTTAATGCCTCCGGTAATTGGTGTTTTTACATTCTGACATGGAAAAGAAAAGTAATAGCAGGTAAAAGAAAAAGAAAAAGTGGAGGCCTGTGCCTTGAGTGATGCCCGGCGTCCCTGTAAACCTCACGGCTCTTGTCGTGGAGCTGCGCCCATACACAGCTCAGGCTGGAGCTTTAATTGTGCAGCATTGCAAAAGGCAGCACATGGGGATTGGGGCAGGAGACGGGGGTCTTTGCATATTTATATCGTGGGGTAACAGGGGAGGCGAGGGAGGGAGGGTAGCTGTGTGGGGGTGGGGGGCGTCAGGGTGATGGGATCACCTATTGCATGACACCAATTTTGATTTCAGTTTCTGCACAAAAAAACGTTTTTTAATTCATTTGATGAATTGAACAGGCCCACAGAAGGCCTGCTTTGCATTAAAGTGGAATTTATTAATTGATAATTGACACACAATTAGTGCAGATTAATGCTGTGTGGACTTGATACAAAACATGTCTAAAAACAATGGGTTTTGTGTTTTTTAAATCAAATAAAATCGTTTTTATGTAATCAAAATCTGTAAAAAGAAAATTGGAATTTTCCTTTGAATATTACTTGAGATTACACCCTGAATTCCTAATACACCTTAGTTCCACATATATAATTTAACATCTATCCAATGGCAACCAATGTAAAAAAAAATATTGATATGTGATTTAAGTCTTATAAATAATATTATAAATAATAAATAAATGATTAAACTATAAAAGTACGTTCTTGCACAATTCACAACCAGAAGTGTCCAACATTTAATAACAATTCCATCTGGGGTGTCCCCGTCACTTCCCCTCATCCGCGCGCCCGCCAACACACACACACACACGCACACACGCACACACGCACGTACACACACACACACGCACACACACATGCTGCCAAATGCGCGCACACGTCCGCGGGGTCCAGGTGCGCTATTAGTGAGGAACATGACCGGGCAAGTCTGTTATGGGCACCCACGCCCCTGGAGTTTGTCATTTGGAGAAAATACATTTGCATATTACATATTAATATGATTGCGCACATGAGGCGGTCCTGGATTATTGTGGCCTCAAATGCAGCAAATTCAAAATACTACATTTTGACAAACCAGTAACATATACACTTAGCTGTCAATATTCTTTTTAATGTGAACTAATGACATAACATGCTCAAATCTAAAATGGGCCGAGGTTAATGGCCTGTTCCAGCTTGTTTGCATAGAGACCAGCCATGTTCCTCCCTCCACGACAATCCTCCATTTCTATATAGGTATGTACCCAACACTCTTCAATTAAATAAACTTGCACATTACTGAGGCCTGTGATGTTGGAGCCAACACAACAACAACAACGTGTAAACACACATGGAGCACACAAAGGCCTATGTGGAATTTCTATGTTATTTTCGACGCATGCAGATTTGCCCAGGATTATTCTAATGCACTGGAATAGCAGCAGATCAACTTTGCAACAGGGTCAGGGATTTGCTGCATATGAAGTGGACAGGGGTAAAAAATGAATCTGACAAACATGCTTTGAAAAAAAATGAAAATAAAAAGCAAATTAATTCAAACAAGCAGGATAAATGTGCATGCACTCATTATGGCCTTTATATGGGTGTAGACCTGTGTCAAAGGAGGGGGTGCGTTTTATTTCTAATTTCTAATGTTCAGCAATTTGGATTATATACATGCAAAAAACACGAATGAGGTGTCAGTGTATTCTTAAAAATGAAAAAAGAGGGGATAAGAGCCTATCCCATGCGCCTGTGCCAATCAGTCCATGAAAACAGCTGCAATTAGCAACAATGAGCGCGTGAAGATGTGACAAAAATCACCAACATCCCTCTCCAAACTTTATAGGAGCGGGTTATTTCTGCCCGGATCCCTCATAATAATCGATAATCAATAGTTTCCAGAGAAGGCCAGAGCCGGTTTTCCCATTTGTCTCTCACCCTCCCTGTGAATTTGCACCTCATTCTCCCCATTCAGCCATTTTACATATTCATAACTGGAGTTGGTAATGCGAAAACAATCCGTGCCATCAGCTCCATCAGAGGCCGCTGCGTAAAAACCAGCAAACACCCAGGCACAGAAAACCCCACAAATACTTCACTGTGCTGCCGAACTTCCACATTTTAACCACCAGCTCAGCCACGGAGGCGTTATTATGATGATCAATATCAATTAAAGGATCAAATTCAATCGATTGCATTGCCTCAGCACAAGGCGTCCAGATCCAAGCACAAGCCACAGGGATCACCCAGACATACGGATCCAATGTTCAATTCACATTCATCACTTTTAATCCAACTTAAAAAATTTAAAAAAAAAAAATTAATAAACAATCGCTCCTCGGGATGAGGATTCTATCCGGGTGTATTTGTGGCAGCTCTTACCTTCTTGCAGAGAGTACAGCAGGAGTAAAGTTACAAGCCACATGCCATAAAGAGCAGGTATATTTCTCAGGAATGTTTGGCAATCCTGGCAAGCGTGAGGCGCGCTTCTCTGGCCGGGCGGCGAGTCTCCGTGCTGGACTGGCGACTGTGCTCCCCGGAGGTCTCTCCAGCCCTGCTGCCCCGCTAAGCATGGAGGGGGAATGAGAGGCGCCTCAGCCCCGCCCATGTCCCCTCCTCTCCTCTCTGCTCCGCTCGCCTCAGGAGCGCCGCGCATACAAATCCATCCTCCACCGATCAGCAAACACGGGGAGGGTCAAGGTAAAGAAAAGAAAAAAAGTCAATTTGAGCCGAGGAGTGGATGCTTTTTTTTTTTTTTTGGATTTGGGAAGGGATTGGGGGTCCAGGCCGGTTGCGCGCACAGATGCGTTGGCACCTTGGAGAGCGCGCACCCACCTGTGCGCCCCTGTGCGCCCCTGTGCGCAGCGTGTCTTTGCGCAGTGTTGGATCTGCACACCATTAAAAAAGGGCAAGAGCTTTTTCCTCTGAACGTTTGGACGTTAATGGCAGGCGCGTGGAACCGCAGCGCAGAGTCCAAAGTGTTTTCTCTTTGTCTGTCGGAGCCGTGGATCGTGCGTAAAGACGTTTGCGCGCAAGCGGTGCGGGTGCACTGCAGAGGGGGAGAGGAGGAGAGGGGAGCGGGGTGTGGGGCCTGGCACCTCCACACACACACGCACGCACGCGCACACACACACACACACACACACACACACACACACACACACACACACACACACACACACACACACACCGCAGGTAAAACAGCAGGTGGATGAAAGGAAACTGCAGAAAACTGGATTGGGTTCTCAAAGGGTTTAACTTCCCACGTCTGGTGCCATTTCTCGCGGTGCTCTTTGTTGCGCCTGATGCGCAAAGCTCCTCTGCACGAGCATCAATTAAAAAGAGACGGAAACGGAGACGGGGAGTTGCGGGACACTCCCAGTTCATGTAATATTTACAGTCATTGTGGATGACAGTGGTACAGATGAAATGTGATCCTCACACCCCAGAGTCACGTCAATGTCGGTGAATTTAACAGAATGCTGCGCGTAAAAGTGACTGAAATAAAGGGGCATTGCACATGAAATGCAATGACTTATGTGGTGTCTTCAATAAAATGTGATTCAATGCTGTAGAAATACAAATTTGGGAGTATTCAAGGCCTTGAAATTAAATGTTTTAACTGCTATTCACATAGTTCTGACAGTCAGATTATTTCAGTGGGGCAGTGACGTATTTGTATTACAATAATACTACCTTATAAATAGTACTTTATAATGATTACTTCATAAAGAAATAGAGTAAAGCTTAAACTTGTACCTACAATTATTACTCCTATAAAAAAGCCAAAAGGTACAAATGTGGTAAATGTGAAAGCTCAGGGGTCAAATGTCACTCATCATGATTGAGGGAGCTTCCCCCCAAACCCCAGTTCCCCAATACTATTGCTGCTGCCCTAATACCCTGTACTACACTGTAACCTGAACCTGTGTTGTGGTGCAATATTCAATTTTCTTAATTGTATAGATGAAACCTCAAAATTCAGCCTCTAAACTTAAAGCTCAGCACTCTCTCACCTCACCCTCCTCCTCTTCCTCCTGCTCTGATCTGACCCGAGCTTCAGTCTCTGACTCCACACGCAGCTCACTGCTGACACCTGCTGGACGAGCTGACAAACAACATGCCAGTGAGCCCACGTCACAACAGGTGATTTAATTTTCAAAATGATGATGCGATGCCTGGTGTTACTGACGTCATTGGATGATGCACCTGCTGACGAATAACACTTTGTGTAAAAACAGATTTCAATCAAATCAGAAAACGATGAGTGACGCTGCTGCAAACATGTGTGACGGCTACAACATCCAAATAACATCTGACAACCCAGAAAATAAACTTGGATTTATGGTGAATAATTCCCCTTTAAGTGTCCTCACTTTAACTCATAGGAAAGAAAATATTTTAAAAAGGTGCAGTGAGTAAGATTTTATTTTATGTACTGACATTTTTACAAATGTATAATTACTTCAATGTATGACTTCCTTTTACATGACCCTAAAATGAGACCTTACGGTTTTCACAATAGCCCACAGCTGATGTACTAAACATCTTTTGACCTTTAATGACAACAGGGGGTTACCATAGGCTCGCCTGCATGCTTTAAAGGGGAAGGATGAGGTGATGTATACAACATGCAGCTTCACCAATAGCTGTCACCTAATCTTACACGCTGTACCTTTAAAATAGAATCCAAATGAATGGGATCACAGACAGGAGAAGGAATCTGATGTTTAAAGACTAACTCATCTATCTGGAGAATTTACTCATTGTGATTCCGATGCAAATTATGTTTATATCCCTTTGTGAGCGCATTTGTAGCCGTTGAAATTAAATTCCCACAATTCTAAATAGTAAACATGGACTAATTGTTGTGAGTGCCACTACAGCCAGGTATGGTGTGTGTTTTAGCTATGGTTTTGAACAAATAGGCTCGATATATTGTCTGGAAATTGGACAACTCTACGTGGATATTGTTGTTCTGTTAACGTCCATCATGGCCGCCATGTTGAATCGCCATGTTTTCACAGGCCTAGAGTAAACAAACATCGGAGTTTTAATGAACTGGAGGTTACTACACTTTCAGAATGATGGGGACGCTTTACCTTCAACATACAATTTCACCACAAGCTGTCACCATCTCCTACACACTGTTACTTTAACACATCGACTCGACTTTGCCTTTTCTAACATCAAAATAGTGTGAGGGGTGATTCCAAAGTAGCGTCGCGGGTGGCCTCTCATATCGCCCCCCCCCCCCACACACACACACACACACACACACACACACACACACTGCACAGGAATATCTGGACACAATGAACATCGAGTTTCATTTCATCGAAAAGTGAAGAAAACGATGTGTAAAACAAACGCTCGTACCTGGGACGTGATGACTTATTATGCTGCTCCTGTTGGTGTGTTTACACAGGGAGGCAGAACTGGGCAGTTTGTGGCGGGTTCAGTTGTGTCTTCCTGGTATGGAGAGTGACGTCAGCAGTAACCCACCTGGTGAAAATAGCTGAGAGGGGTCCAGGCAGGTGTCAATACGTCATTAGAACTGGATACAAGTGCCTCAGATTTTGAACTTAAAATTACGTTGTGGCCAAGCAGTGGTACTGCATCTTTTGTGATGGTCATGTGCCACCAAAGCCCCCCAAAAACATGTTTTAACATTAAAAAAAAAAAAACATACATCACAGAAAAACATAAATACTGACACATCCCTTATTTGGATATGGGTTTTAGATATCCATAGGATTTAAGAGAGTCAGACCTCTAACACTGTGTTAAGTTCATGCATCATATTACTATTGCCATTGTTATTATCATCATTATTGATATTAAAGGTGCAGTGCGTAAGATTTGGTGACCTTTAGAGGTGAAGTTGTATGTTGTATCCATCACCTCACCCTCACCTCGACTTCAGTTGTTGTTGTTGTTGTTGTTAAAACTCAAAAGATGTTAAGTACGTCCACTCTGGGCTACTGTAAAAACTCTAACCCTAACCCACTCATGTGAATATACATTAATGGACTTAGGTGATTCTAAATTCATGAAAATGTCAGTAT
>JAFBJT010106144.1:22320-46880 GCA_016785325.1 Chascanopsetta lugubris
AGAGACAGAGAGAGATAGAGACAGAGAGAGAGACAGAGACAGAGAGCGAGGGAGAGAGACAGAGAGGGAGACAGAGAGGGCGGGAGAGCGAGAGAGAGAGAGAGAGAAGGGGAATGTGCCTGTGAACTCTGACATCACACCATCCTGGGAAACTGTGGTGAACAAACATCAGACAGGATGCAGGTTTTCAAATGGAAGGGAAGAGTCACATTTCAAGTTTCCCACAAACTCACGCTGTGCACATGAAATGCTCCGTTGATTACCGATTAATGGAATGTTACATTAGTTAATTGATGTTTATTTTAGTTCATTCGCAATTAAAGGTGCAGTGTGTAAGACTTGATGACATCTAGAGGTGAAGTTGCATTCTGTATCCATCACCTCATCTTCAGCCTTCTGAGCATGAAGGAGAATATATGGTCGACTTCAGTGGTCATTAAAAGTCAAAGAGTGTTTAGTCCACTCTGGGCTACTGTAACAACATGGCGGCCCCCATAGAGAGGACCCACTCCTCATGTAAATATACATTAATTAGCTCATTTAAGAGTAATGGAAAGAATATAAAACATTTAGAATTATAATGATTATAAATTCATGAAAATGTCAGTGTGTAATTGATTTGAAATATTTTTAGAAGAGATAAAAATAACCAAAATCTTACTCACTGCAACTCTGAGAATCATTTTTTTTGCATTAAGCTACATCACTATTTCATCGTAGGTGAAAAGAAGGTCGTAAACTAAACATTGGGTTATAAGGCTTCATTTGAAACATGTGGATGAAGAATCATTAAATCCACAAAGGGATCAACACACATGATCTATGCAGAGACGCTGTGTTCTGCACTGACAGGAGTCGTAAACATCATCCAGTCTCCCACAGAGAGCGTGCGCTCGGACCCTCTAACAAACCCTGTCATACAATCGGAGCCACATTTGTGTGTTTTTGGTCCAAAAAATGGTCATGTCGTCTGTTAGTGGGTCAATCTGCCCTTTTTTGATTTTCTGCTCATATTTGACATGAATATGAAGCTCAACTGACTCCTGTCCATCTGTGTCCGACTGCAGGTCTGTCCAAAGGGATCTTTCCTCAGCGAGCAAAACGTCTGTCTGCCGTGTAACTGTAAAGGCCACGCTGACGCATGTGAAGACATCACTGGCATTTGTAAAGTAAGGGTTCCATGCTAATGATCATGGATGTAAATCATCCGCAATGTTACTGCATTATTGTCACGCATATGAAGATAACATACGTTTAAACTTTCCCTTTCAGAACTGCAAAGACCACAGTGCAGGCGATTTCTGTGAAATGTGTGAGGACGGTTACATGCTGGCTCCCGACCTGGGCGGAGCCCACGTGTGCCGCCCGTGCGCCTGCCCCCTCTCAGGCGCCTCCAACAAGTAAGTCCGTGGGCCAGTGTTGGCAGGTCTGAGCTGGCCGGCAGCGTGGCACATCAAAACACTCCTCTGCTTGTGTCCGCGCAGCTTCGCAACACGCTGTGACAGAGGAAGTGGCAATCTGCGCTGCAAGTGTCAAGAGGGCTACGCCGGACACTTCTGCGAGAGGTCAGTGCCTGACTCTAACCCTGAGGACTAGAGAATCACGGTGTGTTTGTAGGGCTCTTACAGGTGCAATGAAAACACCTATTTAAAAAGTCAGGTGATTATACATTCATGAAACCGTTGGTTTGATTAGAAATGACGAAGAGCTGTTTTTGGACCCAAATCTCCACATAGGAGTCAGTGAACAGGGTTAAATAAGTTATAGTACAGTTAAATAAAATAGTTGGAATATGTCCTGTTTTTAATGAAAACACATCCATATCACATCCAGACAAAAAATGAAGGTGAAGGTGGGTTTGTAGGTTTACTCTTCACATGGCACCAAGAGAGTGAACATCAACACGTGCGCCAGAACATGAGGGCGCTCCAACCACGCCCCCCCCCCCATGATCCTTCTGGATGACAGACACACCCCCGAGTGCCCCCCCACAATAGCTTCTTTACTAAACAGGGGAAAATAGTCAAAAATCTTTCTCCTAACTAGAGGAAACACTGAGACCAATTGAGCAGTGGAACAAATGGTCCCTTGTCTCTGAGACAAGACGGGACGGGACCTTAATTCAAAGCCTTTCCACAAAGACATTCCTTTTACTCAAAGTCAAAAAGAACAGATTTTTCCTTAAACTATCCAACCCAGCAGGCAATGATATCACCGGTAATGCACACTTCTCGTAATCCAGGTGTGCACCAGGATACTACGGCAACCCCATGCAGATTGGAAATTCCTGCAAGAGATGCGACTGCAACGGAAACTCTGACCCCAACCTGATTTTCAATGAGTGCCACAATGTGACGGGACACTGCCAACACTGCTGGGGAAACACTGCCGGGGCAAAGTGCGAGCGCTGTGCGCCAGGTTTCTATGGCGACGCCGTCAGTGCCAGAGATTGTAGAGGTAAGGACGAGGAGGACGTATTTCACAGAGCCTCATGTAAGACATGTGTCATCCAGTGTCACCCAGTGTATGTACTTTGTCCTATGTGAGAGTATCAGTCAGTATTATTGTTACTTGTGCGTCTTAAAGGTACAGTGTGAAGGGTTTGGTGAGATCCAGTGATGAAGTATAACCTTTGGTCGATGTCAGTTCCCATTAAGATAAAAAAAGTGCTTGACTCGTCCATTATCAGCTTCTATTCAAACATGGCCACCTCCATAATGAGGAGACTCTCCCAGTGTAAATGTAAAGGGCCCATTTGCTAAACAACTCAAATTTGGAATGTAGGTGTAGCATGTTCTACACAACCCATGTCAGGGAGGAGGAGCCAACTTTCACTGGTGTGTTTACAAACATCGCCCTAAAATTCTGTATTCTATAACCCCAAGTTGTTATGAGATTTAGTTATACCATATTTGATAGACCATATATATAAATCTCACAGTCTAATCAGAGTCAGTTGATTAATATCGAACATCGAGCATCAAACAATTAAACGGCCGTCTCTCTCGCCCTAATGCTGCCGAGTGCAAGAGAGACAAGGTCACAATTCCTGTTTGTCTCCTGAGGCCCTGAGAGTCCAAAAATAACTTTGCTTGTGACATAATCTGACCTCAACTGTCCTGATCCCTGCACACGTCCCATCTCTGTCCCAGAGTGCGTGTGCAATAAATGCGGCACCTCCTCATGCGACGACGTAACCGGCGTGTGTCACTGCAAACCGGGCGTCACAGGACGACTCTGCGACCAGTGTGAGGTGAGTGAAACGCCATGACTCGGCACATGTTTGATCTCCTCTCACCAACTGTACGACAGGGTCGTGGAATCGATTGTCATTCCTGTTATAGTGAGAGTGAGACGGTTAAAGCAATAGTATGACTGCATTATATGTGTTTTCTACAGATAGAAATCTAAATGACTTCCCTTCGATCTTATCAAGCACATCTCCAAATGCGTTGATTTCATCCTACTGTCTCTGATCAGGATTCAAAAGTGTTTCGTTAGAGCTCTTCTTCATCTCATATTTGCCTCTCACAAGAGATAAAACTGCAGTTTTCCAATGATGACTGTGCACAAAGGTAATTACAACAGATTTGATTTGAATACGACAGTTGGGTTCATAAACACTGGAATTCAATCACATGGTAACTGGAACTGTACAAGGTGTTAACAGGCAACTGGACTTAATTAAGTCAAGCAAAGACATTTCTCTTCTCATACGAGAGGCTTCATCGGTTTGAATGGAACTGATGACGCAGGAAATGTCAAGGTCAGCAGAGAAGGTTTTGAAGGCCTTCAGGATCCACCACTGACAGACACACATTAGGATCCACTCCATGTTTGGTTGGTCTGGCTCACTTGGACAGATGTTGCTGTCCTTCCACTCGCTATTGTAACATCACTGAGTTCTCCAATCACATGACCCGTTACCTTTGTCGGCCTCGGAGTTGTCGGCCAAAATAAAGTTCAGCAGTATGAAATCAAAATTGTGTTCTAAATGATACATGACGACGTGAATGAAACAGACGGTTTATGTGTCCAGAAAGTTTATATTATCTTATTTTATTTTTCTTTGACAAATATTTCTTGTAAAATGTTTATATTTCTTGCTCGTCTCTCACCTTATTTACTGTGCAGCCATTTGTATCCTCCGTAATGACAATACAGACTCTTGAATGTTGACAGATGCGAAACCTTTGTGTTCATGTAATCTAGGATGGTTTCTCGGGTTTCTCCAGCTGTCAGGGCTGTCAGAGGTGTAAATGTGGTCCAGCCTCCCATCGCTCCACCTGCCATCCTCTCACGCACAGCTGTCCGTGTCGCCGGGGGGCCGGCGGACGATACTGCGAACGTTGCCTCCCAGGTCACTGGGACTACAGCCCCTCTGGCTGCCAGAGTAAGTTCTCTTCAGGTTTATTACTCCTGTGAATCAAACGCCCCCTCACCATTTGTCAAAACAGTCGGTCAATGGCAGAGCGGTCGACACTTTCCCAGAGGACAAAAGAAAACTGTACTTGGAGTTCATGTTCTCACACCCACCACCAAAGTGGTGCACATGATGTCAGAGAGGCATCTGCTGGGAGCTGCGAGCCTGTGGCTGGAGACTCTGCAGAGGCGCATTCCTGCTCCGTGGAACCCGAACGTACAGTATTCACACCAGCAGCTGCTGAAACAGACAAATACTAGAAAAGACCACAAGACAGATGTGCAGGTCTGAAGCCAAGACACCATCTGTGGGTCTGAATATAGAGAACATCAATATATAAAAGCGCACTGAAGTATTTCCAGATGGTTGAAATTTGCGCTCATCACGGGAACTTTCTGTCCAACAGTGTATGATGAAAGGCTTCTCCATCTGTTTGTAATAGAGTGTGACTGTGAGAGCGGCCACTGTGACACGCACACTGGAGAGTGCCTGACCGAGGCAGCCAACCTCAACCTGTGCAACATCAGTAAGTGCCCTTTACAAGTGAGGCAGAAAGTGGGTTCAGTGCGGTAAAAGTCTCACCGTTTTCTTTGACACTTAAAGAATTCTTGTTTTAGGTTGTGATGAGTGCATCTGGCATCTGATTGGTGATCTGCGTCTGTCCAATAAATCCCTGGACCAGATGAAAGTCGGAGTGTTGAACATCTCCACTGGAGCTGCAGCTAACGACAGGCTGAAGTATTACAACTACACAGCACATCGACTGCAGGTACAAATGAGTGTGCAAATAAAGTTAAAGCCACACTAATGGAACTCAGAATGCGTGTGCTTTGTAGCAGCACTGTGGCGCTTTGAACTGCTTTTAACTCGCTAAACTAAACGTCTACAGAATGAAAACCAGAAGGGATTGAACCCTAAATATACAGTGTTTTGGCTGCTGAATTGGTGAAGTCCAATATTTAAAGGTTCAGTGTGTACGATTTTAGTAATTGTTGTCACTTCTAAAAATATTATGAAGCAATTACATACTGACATTTTCATTGATATATAATCACCTAAATGTATTATTTTATTTCCATTTCCCTCCATTGGGGTCCTCTCTACAGGGGGCACCATGTTTTTATAGAAGCCCAGAGTGGACATGCTAAACATCAAAGTATTTATGACAATGACTTCACCAAAGGTTCTCCTCAGAAGGATAAGGCTGACGTGATGGATACAACATGCAACTTCAACAGATGTCACCAAATCTTACACACTGCACCTTTAACTCTTTGCTTATGTGTTTCCTTACCGGGCCACATATCAAAGATCCAGTGCGTAGATTTAATGGAATACAGAATAACAATACCGATTTTTGCACCAACATCAACGTCCTTTGAGTTGAACGGACAGTGGAAGTTGTGTGTAGCAGTGGCTTTAAGAGGAAAGATGACAGGAGGCGTTCAGCTGCATTCTGTCACAATCAATGACTGTCACAATCTGTTCCATTTAACATCGTTGCAGCCAAACTATATATAAATAAGAACGAGAATGAGTTGAGACATATGCTGGTGGCTGATGATGGAAAAGAAGAAAAATATTTGGCATGTGGTTGTGTTTTCTTTTTTTTCACATTTCTGCAATCTTTTCATTGTGCAAAATGATTGTGATATTGAAATGTGACATTTGACCGGTGTGACTTTGCTTCCAGACCCAGTTTCAAGACTGGAGAAACAAATCATCTTCTCTGAAGGTGCAGACGAGGCGGCTGGAGGATGGAGCGGATGCTGTGGTGGTGGACATCAGAGAGCTGGGAGAGTCGGTCAGAAAAGTCATTACTTCATGTGCACGGAACATTTAAATGTCCCCGTAAGACTGTGGACATGTACCGAATAACGTTTACAGTCAAATGGACCAAACTGTTTATTTGTGTCCATTTTTACAGAGTATATCCATGAACTCTGTTTTGAGGGCATGTAATCTAAAATGTATTAAGTAGAGTTTGGGTTTTTGCAGTTGAATCCTAATGTACAAGTCAACCAGGAGCAATAGAGTGTGGTTGAAACACATACTTTCCCGTCTGATTATTATTTTCTCTGTGTGGTGTTTTTCAGGAGAGTGTGGTGATGACTTTGGGGGACAGGGTTGATAATGACACACTAGAGACCCTCACTATGGCTGAGCAACTCACGACAAACCTCACTGATCTCAATGTTCGCATTGAAGGTACTTAAAATCTGCATCAGTCACACATTGTAGAACCAAATGTATTCACTGGGTTGTTGTGTATGATGTGTGTGTGTGTGTGTGTGTGTGTGTGTGTGTGTGTGTGTGTAGAGATGATCCATGACTGGGAGCTGTATAGTGTTCAGCAGGATGTGGACCCACAGGTTGTCAAGCAGAACACAAAGTTAGCCGAGGCGATGTTGACGTGGATGAGGGGCCTGAACCTGTCCCCTCTGGAGCCTGTTGCCACCGGCGAGTCGACCGAGGCCCACGACAGTGAGTTTAACCCTCAAACACCACGGGGGGGGGGGGGGGGACCACAGAAGAAACATGCGCATACAATGCACACGTATGATCCCATTCAGCATTGGTTTAATAACGCTACATCTTTTCTGCAACTACCAAGTAGACAGCCAACATCCTGTCGTACCACCCGGGGGGCAGCTGGGGCTGAGGGGGTTAGAGGGTCTGTCCTCTCACCAGTAGTTCAGGGGCTTGATCCCCGCCTCCCGCTGTTCTGTTTGCATTGCCATTCCGTTACATTGAACATCCAATATGTACAATTATTACATGGGTGTCCTTGGGCAGGACGCTGAACCCATTGAACCCAACACATTGTCCATGTACTTATAAATACAAAGTGCTGCAAATAGAAGCACAGTATATAAACGTTTGAGTGTTTGAGTTAACTGTACTGTAAAGTGCTTTGAGGGATCTTCAAGAGTTGATTCATTGCTATATAAATACATATTTAAATTTGTATAAACATACTATGAACTATCTCTTGAGCATTATACTCAAAAAGAAAGAGAAATGATAACATTAAAGTCCTTGGCAGTGAATGTAAACTGTACTGTAACGTGTTTTGATGGGTCATCGTGATCTGGTAAAGCGCAATATAAATACAGACCATTTGTAGTTTATTCTTTAATAAACCAAAGTACCGGACACACAGTATTATCTGTGTATTATTACACACAGAGATCTACGTCATACTTGAATAACAAGCTCATCCTAACTTTTCCTCAGTATCTGTGTCGAGTTTCCCTAAACGCACAGTCGCACAGTAAAGTCCCATGTATCTGACTGTGTTTTCAGTGCTGAGACGTGTCCGTCAGCTGGAGAAGAAGCTTTTGGTCACAGAGGGACGAGTGTCTCCTGTTAAAGAGGTCCTGTCCAACGTCTCCACCGAGTTATCAGATGCCCAGCGCTCTCTGCAGAAAGCTGCCAGCACCGTGCAGAAGACGGAGGACACGAACAGAGCAAACATCCTCAAATTCCAGAGGCACGAGGTGATTTCCCATGAGCATGGACTGAGCCACTCTAACGCCCCACAGCGCTGCCTTCTTACACCGTTAGCATGAATTCATGTGGCTGCATCAAAGTCACAGTCCTTAGTTTTCCAGTCACTCGGAGGATCCTGGCCTGAGAGGACCTCAGCCTGCGTCGCAGTGTGAGTGGGTTTGTCTGTCGGTAGTTTTCCATTCCTGCAGGCAGCGCAGACTCTGCGCATAGTGAGGTACATCAGACAAACTCCAAACATCTGCGGGAGCTTCAGGCTGCTCCTGGTAGAGGAGGCCCACACCGGAGGATGAGCAAAGCTGCAACACAAATTCTTTTCCCATGACAATATTTAGAGCCTGCGCCACGAACATCACGACTTCCCACAATGCAACATGCATCCAGAACACGATGTACTCACAACGAGTGGAGATTTAACTTCTCCTCAGCTAATGTCTGGAGAGTACATTTACAACACATTCCTGTTTTAGAGTGGATAGAACTGGCATACGTGTGGTAGAGGATAGAGACATTTATCAGGACAGTGAAATAATGTAAAAAAAAATCGACATATAATTAAATACTTTAACAATGTATTGTTTGGCAGAGATAAACTGTGAGTGCACTGGGACTTAAATGAAAAAAAACAAGATCAATAGTGTGAGTTCTCCAGTTCCAGAGATTATATGATGTATTTGAATGTGTAAAATCCTGTGGAATTTGGATCCAGGAAGTCGACTCCCTTGTTACCATTGCCTAGTTGACACTATGTCATGCATAGCAGAACAGCTGCTGCACTGTGTGTGTACGTGTGTGTGTATGTGTGTATGTGTGTGTATGTGTGTGTGTGTGTGTGTGTGTGTGTGTGTGTGTTATCAGTAAGGGATTTCCATGATCAGGGTCTCTGTTGTAAATCAATGCAGTGAATGGTGCACTACCCAAACACAGAGCTTCTCCTAATCTGGGGCTGTTCAGCTCCGCACAGTCCTGCCAACAGCCACAGTCTGCTCATTACTGGGCAACCACAGCCAATCACACGCTCAGCATTGTGCCATATGTTTGTAGTCGTGCAGGGCTCAAACAGTTATGGGGTGTGGGTGCTGTGCTGAACTGTAATGTCCAATATCCAAAACAGTGAATCCAACCACTGCAAAACACATGAATTGATATTATGAGATTTTTTTGTGGTATCCTGTAAGTGTTGTACAATAAGGGTGGGGGTTGGGGGGGGGGGATGACCGACACTTTATACACAATAGTAATGGAAGATATTATTGTCATATTGTAGCAAGTTATATTTCCCTGTGTCTTCAGGCCAAGCAGCAGCGAGTGTCAGGAGACTATGACTCTGTCAACGACACGCTGGACGAGGCCCGAGCTTCCATCTCTGACGCAGAGGAGAGTGTGGAGGACGTGAATGACATGGCGCAGGTGAGGTGCACATCACTGTGATGATGGGGGCGCATACAGAGTCAAATAACCAATAATCGGGTTTGCATTGAATTGATCTGTACCTGTGATCCAGTTTATGTCTGATCCTAAAGTTGATGACTTTAATTTCGGGGCACTTAAATGTGCAGTGAATAAGATTCCTGTTATCTTTGTCACTTCTATTCGTAGAAAAATTACAAAATAATTACATTGTGACATCCGCTCCCATTACCTTTAAATGAGCCTATTAATGTATATTTACATGCGGACCGGTGTTGGAAAGGATCAGGTCTTCCTTGGGTTGCGTACGTACCGCAAAGATAGCGCAGAAGGGCTGCAGGTCAGTCCGAAGGGAAGCACTTGCCATTTGTAGATGGTTGGTTCTTGCTTCATCTGCATGTCTCTCCAGATGAAGCAGAGTGCAGGTTGGTTGATTGTTAACAGGCGGATTCGGTGGAACATTCCTTTGATGTCTCCGCTGATAGCCACTGAGTGTAGGCAGAATCTCAGGAGTGCCCCTGAGAGGGTTGGTCTTTGGCTGGGTCCTGGCGCTGATTATGTGAAGTTTATTGTTAACCTAACTTCCTTAAAAATCTGGTAAAAACAACACAAAAAACAAGGGAGACAAATAAAACATATAAACCAAAGAAAAAAGTCAAATATGATTGCTTAAAGGTACAGTGTGTACGATTTGGTGACATCTACAGGTGAAGTTGCATAGAAGTGACTAGAATTGTCCAGAATCTTACACACTGAACTTTAAGTAAAAGCAAACATGCACGGACTGTATGTCTCAAGATTTACTTAACAAAGATATCATGTTGTGTGGTTTTTACCATTTACCCAGTTACACAAACACGTGCACATCTGTTTACAGTGCACATCAAAAAATGGGGCAATATGGTGTTTAGAATGTTCGAGTGCTGCCCACAGACACTGCAGTGTGCAGAATGGAAATGGAGAAAACAGGGATGGAACCACGGACATTTCAGATTTGAGGAGGGCCTCTCTAACAGGGGATTGATGTTTTAATCTGAGAAATCAGAAAGTATGAAATGTTGAGAACCACCAAAAGGACTGATGGTTGAAGTCTGTATATCGTCTCTGTGTGTTGTATGTCTGAATGAGTTCTTCTGATGAGCACAGAACGTGACAGAGTACCACGCAGCCATCGACGGAGCCGGACAAATGCTGGCTGAGAAGTCGCAGCGGCTCTCGATGGCCGACGCAGATCTGGTTCAGAGGGCCAGCGCACACGCTGAGGAGCTGGAGAGGCAGGCCGATGAACTGGAGGAGTGAGGGAAGCTTTATTACGCACTATCAGACTGAGGTCATCAGTAAAACAGGCTCAGTATCGATTACCCTTGTACGGTTGTCTGTATACTGTAGACATTAGTGCTGTCAAAATGAATGATTAATCCAAGTGATTCATTGAAAAAAAAAGTCATAATAAGTCATAGTCATAATCCTGATAGATACCAGACTTTGGACTCAATCCGGTTTGTAGAACAACAGGTTCATCTACATCAGGATCTACATCAGTTCAGCACAGAACACGCAACAAAGAGTGACCAACAGGCTCTTTGAGCCCATTCATGCTCTTCTTGGCCTGAAGATGAGCTCTGCAACACTAAACACTCTTTCAAAGCTCTTCCTGGCAATCAACCTCCTCCCTGGTACTTGGGTGGGACATTTCGCTTGAGGGCAAAACACGAGGGCAAACGTATCACGAGCAGTAGGCAAAAACACAGTCCAGAAATAATCAGAAGGAGAGTCATGACAACCCTCCACAATCTGAAGTTGCTATTTAATCTTATACACTGCACCTTTAAACCAACAAAGATTAAGGACTGCACAGAAAGATACAGAGAAGGAAGAGTGATAGAGTTGTATCAGTTTGAATAAATTCTCAACATATTGACTTTCTTTGATCAAAACTGAAAATAAAAAGGGAAGGATTTATTTTCATCACAAAAAGGTACAATACAAAAAGGTACAATCATCCTGGTACTTATGATCAAACTATCATTTGGCAGCCACTTCATGACCTTATTTGATTCAGTTTCTGCAGCTGTATTTTGACGTTACATTTTGAATTTCCTGCTCATTACGTGTGCCTCCCTCTCCTCCAGGGATTTGAGGGCGAGCGATGCCAACGGCTTTGTGCAAAGAGCCATTAGCGCTGCCAACGTCTACAACAACATCGTGAAATACGTCCACGACGCCAACATCACCTCACTCACCACCTTCAACTTGTCCCAAAGAGCTGATGAAGTATGTTCCATTGTGTTGTCGAGCAACATGAATCTGTTTTATTTGAGAGTGAACTCACCCTCTTTGCTTCAGGCTGTCAAAGGGGTCAACGCACAGCTCGGACTCCTGCTGACACAGAGTGACAATGTTTTCAAGGAATCTGTTTCACTGCACTCAGAACTATCTGGTACGGAGATGGCATTTGTTCTCAGGTATCGCTGTAGATCACGTTTTGTTGGATTTTGTTTACCATTTTTCTCTCTTTCTTTTACAGAGGTTGAAACTGAAGTGCTTGACAAGCTTAATTATATTGAAGAGACCAAAGAGACCATGGATAAAAACTCCAAAAAGCTTGCAGATATAGTGCAGGATATGAGCCAAATTCAGACAGGTGAGTTATTTGTGGGTCTTAAAAGTGATTTCTGTGTGACTTGATCTTACACAACACTTTCTACAAGCTGTGTGTGTTATGGGCGGCGCACACAGCCTGGACCCAACAGGAGCGTGAGTTAAGAGTATTCATCACTCAATAACAAGAATAAACCAGAAACAACTTAAACTAAACTATAGTTGGTCATCAGAATAATCTAGTTCTGAGCGTGAGTCTTCTAGACAAGAGCGAAGCGTGACAAGGAGCGAGACTGACGAGAACTTACGACGCACACTGGCGCTGAACAGAACTGGAAGGGAAACCTCTTCAAAATAAAACAGGAAGTGACAGAAAACATGACTCGACTGAAAGGGGAGACGAACATAACTTACACACATGATGGCGCGTGACTGTGTCTTACTTCAGTGAATCTGTGCATTAACTGTAACTCAGGTACATGGAGATGATCCCATTTCAAAGGTGCAGTGCGTAAGATTTTGGTCGTTTTTCTCACTTCTATTTGTGGAAAAAAATATTACGAAACAATGACATTTTCATAATCACCTAAATGCTTTCAACCTTCCCATTACTCTTGAATGAGCCCCTTAATGTATATTTACTTGAGCAGCGGGTCCTCCATGTTTTAACAGTCGCCCAAAGTGGACATACGAAACACCTTTTGAATTTTAATGATATACTAATGATTTTTTTAGTTTTTTATTTTAGAATTTGATGTAGATGTACACCCACTACTTTGGCAATCACTGTGGTTTACGATTCAAATCCATCAGTGAAGCGTCCACTCCTGGATTTTACAGCGTTTATGGTTCAAATCCCATTGACCGTTTGCTAAAGACGCCCATTGCTCTCCACGGCGAATAAAGTCCAGACTCTCTATAGTTTAACCACGACAGTCAAATACCTCTGACGTGGACCATGTTTTCTGAAGGATACAAAACTGAAACCTTACAAGCCGATGGATGATAGTCAATAACTAACTGGGTCAGGGGTCATGACCTCAAATCAGAGGAGAGGCATAAAGTGGAGTCAAGTGGCTCCTGTTCCACCAATCACACTGAGGATATCAAAACTATTTGAACATAACTTTTTTTCTCTTTTACATTGATGTAGAACCATATCGTATATAACTGATAACAATGAGACATTGGCCTCTTTGTTGTCAAAGCAGAGAATTATATAGCGCCAATTCATGTACTCATAAACGATGATCCACCTTTCACCACCACTTTGCACAACCGACAATGAAGAATTTTTTTTTTCCTTTTTCATCCAACAGATGCAACACCTCAACGCTTGGAGTTCACCCTGGAGGTGGCCAACGGGACGCTCAACCACTCGGCCGAGGTTCTTCAAACCATCACTCCCATAAGCACCAAGGTCGAGGAGTGGGCCATCAACATGAAAAACGATGAATACTCAACCACTGCCTACGAAAAGGCTGTTTCCTCGGCCGGAGAAGCTGGTACCATTTATGTCTTGAATTTTTCAGAGATTCCCAATCTGCAATCAAAGTAACCTCTGAATATCATCACGATTCAGTCCTTTGATATCTCCACTGCGTTTGAGTAGAGGGCTTTATCTGACCGACTGTCTTTGTGTGGACCTGTTTTACAGTGGACAACCTGAATGTGCTCGTTCCCCAGCTGCTAAACAAGCTCAAGGTGGTTGAGGAGAAGAAACCTGTCAACAACGTGACCACTAACATTCTGAGGATCAGGGAGCTCATCGCCCAGGCCAGGAGCGTGGCCAAGAAAGTGAGTCGACAGATTTACAGGAGGCATCTCCAGCTTCATTTGAAAGTCTGATTTGCATAAAGCATAGGAGCAGCGTGTCCTGGATGCCAGGATGTTCATATGAGTACAGTTTAGTCCTAACATTAATTGTCAGTGTCAGAAGTGGTGGGTGTGGCTCAGTGGCAGAGCGAGCACATGCATTCGGTCGCGGGTCCAACTCCTGGCCTCTTCATTCACCCTTGAATGTGTCGCTTTGGTCAAAAGCATCTGCTGAATGAAAAGAACGTAGAAATGTACCTGCAACAATTTTTATTGCACATCTCATCTTTCTGTTTTTCAACACATTTAGACACGTTTTAGCTCATTCAGTCAATCATTCTCATTATGGATGAAATTTGTGTCAAATCATCATTTCAGTAAAAGACCTGCAATTTGTGGACAAATGCTAATAGCTAGCAGAGAGGTCTCTGTTCAATGAACCTACAACATTCATCCATTTAATTACACATGTTTACAGTACATCACTGTGCTCCCCTGAAGTCACTCATCATCCTGGTTCGATTCAATTCCAGGTCCAAGTGTCCATGAAGTTCAACGGTCAGTCTGCAGTGGAGGTTCATCCTCCCAGCAACCTGGAGGACCTGAAGACCGTGACATCCATCAGCCTGTTCATGAGAGTGGACCCAGACAAGGATCCCATAGAGGATCGTTTCATCCTTTACCTGGGAGACAGAAATGTAAGGAACCAAATTTCTATTTGCCTTATTTGTGAACATTTACTCATTTATATTTCATTTCGTTTTTTGTAATTTAGAGACTTTTTTTTCTGTGTGAGCACGGATGAGAATGCTTATTGTGTGTATATTGGTGTGTTATATGTACAATACCGCATACTAAATAACTCAATCAATCCTAAAAATATTAAATGCAATATTAAAACACTGTTAAAAAAAGAAATGTAAGGAATCTAAAATGCATTCTGGAAGAATGGTGAGCTAAAAAAGATGAAAGTGGGAGCCACAGCGAACACTTCTCACTGCAACTTCTCAGAGCAACACTCACTCAGGTCAGTTTGTGGACATGAAGGATTTGTTGTGATCACAGATGCAAGAATAGATGCCTTTGAAGTCGCCCCATTCAAAAGGTCTCCAAGAGACGCCAGTGCTTCAGAGTTGCACCTCATTTACATAAGTACTGGTACATCTGCCCACTAGGGGGCACAGCTCCAGCATTTTATAGCTGCTCTTTCTCCTCGAATGGAATTGATCCTCGGTGATGTCACTGCCTCTGAACTGTAGTGTTGAGCCGCAGATTTTCGGAGTGACTCTCACTGTCTGATGATTTTGCCCTCAGGGTAGAAAAGACTACATGGGCCTGGCCATCAAGAACGACAACCTTGTGTATGTGTACAACCTCGGGGGCGAAGATGTGGAGATCCCACTGAGTTCAAAACCGGTCAGCCAGTGGCCTGCAGTCTTCAACTACATCAAAGTAGAGAGGTAAGAACCATCTGTTCACGACATTAACGTTGGTCTACATTCAATCAGAATGAAGAAGAAATGAAAGGATGTTGCTGCAAATCAACGCGCACGCACACACACACACACACACACACACACACACACACACACACACACACACACACACACACACACACACACACAATCACCACCAGAATCACCTAAATGTATTTTTCCTCTCCTGCACATCCAGAAGGGTGAGGGTGGGGTGATGGATACAACATGCAACGTCACCACCAGATGTCTCCAGATTTTACACACTGCAACTTTTAATTGATCATTTATTTGAGTAACTTATCCAATTTGTCTCGAATCTGGAAATCTGAATATTGCGACACTCCAGCATGATAACAAACCATTTACAACACACGTGTGCACATAAGACACTTTTCTCGACTCATCCCACCTGTGATTCGCTGCTCTCTGCTTGTAGACTGGGCAAACATGGAAAAGTCTTCCTGACCATTCCCAGTCAGAGCTCCACAGATGAACAGAAGTTCATCCAGAAGGGTGAAGCATCAGGCACAGACTCGCTCTTTGATATTGACCCCAAAGACATAGTCTTCTTTGTTGGGGGTGTCCCACAAGAAATCAAGGTAATGCATTTTTAAAAGGCCCTTACGCCACAGGAGCAAGTGTTTAATCAGCTGTTTCTCTCTACCTTTGTTGTAATTGTTGTGTTTCCAAACCAGCTTCCTCCTCCTCTGAGTCTGGCTCCTTTTGTGGGCTGCATCGAGTTGGCATCACTCAACAATGAAGTGATCAGTCTGTACAACTTCAAGGAAACTCATGAGATAGATATGGTGGCATCACCACCATGCTCCAGGTAAACATATACACTTTATTAACTGATCTGTATCCTACTGCGCTCTCTCTCTCTCTCTCTCTCTCTCTCTCTCTCTCTCTCTCTCCCTCTCTCTCTCATTATACTGTTTTCTCTCACCTGTGTGTAACATCACTTCTGGTTCAGTTTGTCTTTCTAATTCCAGCTCACCTCCTTTTTGTCTCAGGTACAAGTTGGCATTCTCGCAGAGTCGCGTCGTCAGCTATTTGTTTGATGGGACAGGCTACGCTCTCATCAACAATATCGAAAGGCGGGGCAAGTTTGGTGTTGTTACAAGATTTGACATTGCAGTACGAACGGTTGCAAACAATGGCGTCCTCTTCCTCATGGTCAATGGGGTAAGTCTGGAGATGTCAAACCAGTGTAATCATTCTGATTTGTCTGAATTGATTTCTTACCAAGCACATTGAAAGCAACATGCTTTCACAACGTTTAACCAACACAATGTAGACGAGAGTCAGAAGTTAGTAAGTCCTGGAGCTGTCCTCTGCATTCCATCCTCCCCTTCCTGAGTTGAGCAGCGGTCAGACGGTCTCACCCAGAGGCCGATGCAAAAAACTCTTTACCTATCTACTGCAATACATTCTGATGTATTATATATATATTTATGTTTTTCCACTTTACAGGAGAAATTTTTCCTTTTGGAATTGAAGAATGGCTTCTTGAGGCTGATGTATGACTTCGGCTTCAGCAACGGGCCGAAGCTTTTGGAGAATAATTTACCAAAACTGCAAATAAATGATGCACGATACCACGAGGTACGGTTCACACTTGGTTGGCTGAAGAGTTGTGGGTGATGTGTGGCTCTAACCTTTGACTTTGGGGTTTGTGCACAGGTATCAGTCATCTACCACCAGTCAAAGAAGGTGATCTTACTGGTGGACAAAAGCCACGTTAAGTCTGTGGAGAATCCAAAGACCACACTGCCCTTCTCAGATATATTCATCGGCGGGGCTCCATCAAGCATCCTCAAATCCAGGTGAGTTACGATCAATTAAGTTACAAAGGAAGAGAAGAGAATAAAATAGAAAATAGTAGAATAGAATAGATTTTTATAGTAGACCACCAAACATGAAAATAGATAATCAAGGTTAAAAACAATAATCAGTAAAAGGAGTTTAAACGCACAAACCTGTCAAACACACTTTTGCAGGTTTTGTGTTCAGGATGTCGTGTTTGAATATAATCTCGGTTGCTGTGGTGAGTCGGTGGCACCTCCGTGACTTCAAAGGTTCACACTGACTATCTCACAACATAACTACAAAAACTATCTCTGTGATCATTCATAAATGAATAACATTTTTAGTAAGTTAGATGATTTAAAAAGCAAGTATAAAAAAGGTCAATTAAATACTAAAAACAGTAACTACAAAGCTTTGTTGAAATGAATTTGTGAATCATCACAGGCCCGAGCTGTCGGATGTGGTCGGCCTCAGAGGCTGCGTGAAAGGTTTCCAGTTCCAGAAGAAAGACTTCAACCTGCTGGAGGAGCCCGGAACCATTGGCATCGCTAGCGGCTGCCCTGAGGAATCCTTCGTACGCGCACTTTATAAAACCCCATCCATCAAACACATTCACACGTTTTTACAACGTTCCACAGCATTCCCACAAGTGTGTCCTAACTTTAGGCTGCACATTGTCCTTTTGTCATGACAGATGTCCCACAAGGCCTATTTCACCGGAGAGAGCTATCTGCGCTCCACAGGAAATATTGCACCCTTCGACAAGTTTGAGGGAGGACTCAACTTTCGAACACTTCAGCCCACTGGACTTCTGTTCTACCACAGTGACGGGGTACTTACTAATCCATGTCTGCACCACAATACATGTCAATATATGTAGGTCAATATATCTTTTCTTTTTCAAGCATTTATTACAAAATGTAAAGAATACATCTTAAACTTCATTTTTTTTTATATATCTTTATTTTATTGTCTTTATATGCAATCATTTGTATATTGTTCAACACATGAAGAATGTATTTCTGAATGTATATATTTTGATATATATGGCAACTACACACATTTCCAATTTACATTGCAGTTCAATTGATTCAACAAAAACCTCGAATATAAAAAATGATATATACATTTGTTTTTCTTTGTTTGGTTTGTAAATCAGTCAGAGTGCAACTATAGAATGGTGACGGTTTGATCCTGCCATCTCGCTTATTCTGCCTCAGACTCTCTGGTGAAGTTGAACTCAATCATAAAATCTTCATCACAAAAGTGATGCTGACTGTGCGTGTACGTTCTCCCTCTTCAGGCTGAAGAGTTCAGCATCTCCCTGGAGAATGGAGCGGTGGTGCTTAACAACAGGGGCACGAGAGTCAAATCACATAAGAAACAATACAATGATGGGAGAACTCATTTCTTAGTGGCCTCAGTCAACAACACGAAGTAAGTGTCCCACTGCAGTCGTTCAACTCCCTCTGCTTTCTGTTTCCTCGTACATGTGTCTATGAAGAGACGTCAGACTTTCTGACTCGTATTCATCGTTCTCTCCTGTATCAGTTGTTTTGTTAAATTCTTTGCTGTTTTCATTTGTTGTTGTTGCTATTCTGATGGCATTGCAATTATCTCTTTAGTTTTAATACTTGAATACTCAACCTAAACTGTTAAAAGCGTCTTTAAAACCATTTATATCAGCAATTTGGAAATGATTAAATGTAGAAAAGAAATTACCAGATGACAATGTCTGTGGACACCAGTCATTGAAAGCAGACAAATCAATAAATTGAGAATACAATGTATTCTTGTGAAAATATGCAAGTATTTTTAAGCATTACAACTGTCAAGCATGACGGTTAAATGACAAACTCCAGTTTGTGAGGGTTTGTAATCAAATGTGTCGACGTTACAAGTGGTTTTCTATAGTTTGAAAATGCTGCAGCTGCTGAGATTCTTACTTAAACTTGAGCAGGCAGGAAGAAAATAGGTGAAGTGATGACAATACCATGTGACTCTGTAGGTATTCTCTACTGGTGGATGACAAAGACAAGCAAGAGAAGAAACGTCCTGGATCAGCCTCACGATCCTCCTCGGGTTCTACGGAGAAGACCTTCTACTACGGAGGCTCTCCCAGCAGCAGCATCAAGAACTTCACGGGCTGCATCAGTTATACCTACATCAGCAGGTAAAGACAATCAGTTCTGCAAATGAAAAAACAACAATCAACAAACTCTGCAATAATTGTTGTCTTACTTTTGATAATGTATTGATCTTTTCCAAACAGACTAGGAAGCGCAATGCTCAAAAACGATCGCATTGTTCCTCATCTTCCTCTGAATTCTATGTGGCCCCCCAGTGACTATATTGAAGATCCCCCAGTGGCAGATAGCCCACACTTTTAAGATTGTTGTCACTGACTTTGTGTGCTATTTGTGGTATTGTTCGGGTTCAGGTTACTTTATTTCTACCCATGGGTAGAGCTTCTCATGTACTGGCACCGCCACACACCTTTGGTCTGTGCTACTCTAGGCAAGACCGGGACATTGAGCCTGAGGACTTCCAGCAGTACACAGTAAAGGTACAGACCTCCCTGCAGGACTGTCCAGTGCAGCGCCCCCCTGCTGCCCTTCTGTCAAGGCACAAGGAGAACACCTCCAGAACCAAACAAGGCCATTCACTGAAGGTACAAATCAAAGAGAATTAAAGAAAGTTACCCGTTTATTGGGGGCATATATATATGTTTGTATGTATTTTCTGAATAAACACTCTCCAAAGGCTGCCATGGAGAAGCCCAGCCACCCTCCTGGCTTGATGGAGCTGAAACGTGATGACCAGGAGCCGCCTGAGCAAAACATAGAGCCCTGCTACCTCTCATCAAGTCCCAGGGCAACTCACCAAGCCTTCCACTACGGTGGCATCGCCAACAGCAGGCAGCTTTACACAGATCTCCCAGAATCCCTCTCAGAGAGGTACATGGCACAACTACACCGCAAGTCTGTTGGAAAAGTCACTTTCATACACGAATGATTAAATGTATCTTTCACCCTTCAGGTCCCACTTCTCCTTGTCCCTGAAGACCTATTCATCCTTTGGTCTCATCTTTTATATATCCGATCTGCAAGAAGACAATTTCTTAGCCGTCTTCTTGGTCCACGGGAAGCTGGTGTACACCTTCAATGTAGGAGAGCAGAGAGTCAAAATCAAGAGTGAGGAGAAATACAATGATGGGGCATGGCACAATGTAAGTTTGTGAATATATTTGATCCATTGGTACCAAATGTATGGATTGTGCTTTGTATGTTCAGTGGTGAACCTCTGTCTTCTCCTGCTGAAGGTTATTTTGATCCGTAATGGGGGAACGGGCAGTTTGATCATTGATGGGCTCACGGTGCTGGAGGACAGAGTCGAGGGAGGCAGCAGCAACTGGCATGTCACCAGTCCTCTGTATGTTGGAGGAGTTCCTCCTGACAAAGCTTTGAAGAATATCCAGGTATTGGTGAAAACTGATGTGAAGTGTCTGTCATTCCCTGTATTCTGAAAAAGACATGATCATTTAAATCTATACTGCTGTTCCTGCTCCACCAACACTCAAGTGCCATGAGTTCTCCTCAGTATTCATTAAAATTTAAATTGTTAAGATATTTTTTCCAGCTTTATGTTAAATCTTTGACAGTCAGCGGTGCATTAGCCCCCAGGGAGGTTTGTCTTCTCTAAGACCTTTGACAACAAAGAAGGTTGTGTTTTCATCACAGTTTGCCACACATGATGTCTTTAGGGCTATATTTCACATTTTGGAACATGTCATAAAAGTTTTAGTTTCATTTATAAACATTTGTATCACTCACTGACAAAGCCATCAGATGAGACCAAGCATTAAACAAAAGAAATAATCAAGAGAATAGGCACAAATGTCATACACCTACCAGTCTTGGACAGCGACTAAGTTACTTTACTCTGCAGCTCACCACAGGTTGACAGGCAATCGAATATGACAAAAAATATTCTGGTTTTTATCTTGTGCAATAGCCGGTTCATTCATTAACATAAAAAGGGGGATTTGAACAAAAAATGGCTTCCCAGGTCCCCTTAGACATACAGCAAAATAGGAGGTTATACCTTTGTGCTGACTGAGCTCCTTTCTAGTGACATATACATTCAAGTGTTCCTTTGTGGGAAAAGGAATGTGTTATATATCTCAACTGATAAATGATCAGACTTAAATGTCATTGGTTTCATTTGTTCTGTTTGTTGATACGTCTGAAATCATCCTGTGACTCTTCCCTTCAGAGGAACTCTGCATACAGCTTCACCGGCTGTCTGAAGAACCTTCAGCTGGATGGACAGCTGCTGTCCTCCATCGCCGACACATTTGGGGTCACACCTTGTTTCAATGGCCTCTCTGAGGCAGGAACATACTTTTCAAAGGAAGGAGGATACATTGTGCTTGGTAAAGCTCTACTATTTAGGCTTCTATTCCCTCAAGCTCAATCTGAAAGGAACAGCTTTTGAATGGGCCAAGTGATTTTAAATGATATGTTCACTCACTACAGAGAAACTCAAAAGACATTTTGCACAAATGTGACTTCCAGAGTTGATAAAGTTCCATTTACTCACTTTATCTGATTATTTCTGCTTCTCTGTCTCAGATGAATCTTTTAACCTGGGAATGAGGTTTGAGCTGGTGATGGAAGTGCGCCCCCGTGTGGCATCTGGGGTGCTCATGCATTTGTTAGCAGAAGAGGGCTTTGTTACCATGTACACACATCATGGAGAAGTAAGTTATTTGGACATATGACAGAAAACTGGACACTCTGGCCCTCTTTTGTTTAATATTGTAAAATGTGTGGTTCCTTTAAACGAATGGACTCGTGTGTTTGCAGGTCGTGGTTCTTGTAAATGATGGAACCCATGAGTTCTCCACAAAGGTGTCTCCAAAACAGGGTCTGTGTGGAGGAAACTGGCACAGAATCACAGGTTAGAATTTCTTTCAACACCAAATACTTCAGCTCGGCTCGAGAAATATCCTTTCCAACTGATTTCACCGGTTAAGTGTGTGTTTAAGGTCTTTGAGAAAATCACCCAATGGAAAATAGCAGCACTGCTTCTGTAATGAGTTCAGGAATTTCAGAACATTTGTAAACATTAAATATTTTTCTTTCGTTTTTAATTTATATGGAAACATAACATATATTTAAAAGTTACTAGTTTAGAGATAGTTGAAACAGACTTTATTTCAAGTAGAAGAAAAGCTGTTTAAATGGTGACTTCAACAGATCCCTCTGAAACCAAAGATAAAGAAACATCAGCCCCTCAGCCAAAACATCCTTTGTATCATTTAAACGTATGAATGATGATGATTTACACCCTCTGACTTTACTCTCTGATATTAGCAAATTTAAAATCTAAATGCAGTCATACTCTGTCAAATTTGAGAGCAACAGTTTGGATTGGATAAACTAATATTTTTTCAGAATTTAGAAAAGGTGAAGTATAGTAGAATTAACCTGTGACCTTTTCATGAGTATGGGACAAATTGGACCATCTCTGGAGTGAAGGAAACTGAAGCATCTGTGCTCTACGCTTTCAGTCATCCGAGATGCCAATGTTGTCCAGCTGGATGTGGACTCTGAGATCAACCATGTGGTCGGGCCACTGAACTCCAGTTCACAAGATACTAAAATGCCGGTTATCCTTGGAGGAGCTCCAGGTGAGTATCTCACATTCATTTGTTTCCCTGTTTAAGTTCTAAGAAGTGAAGAGCATGACTTCCTCTGATGTTCCTCCCCTTGACCCTTCCCGTGCTCCTAATTATGCCGACTCTCTCCCTCTTCTCAGATTTTGTCCCAGAGATTCTCCCCACCAGAAAGCCCTTTGTAGGCTGTATGAGGAACCTGACCATCAACAACAACCAAGTGAACTTCAGCAAAGCGAACGTGGTCAGTGGCGCTGTCAGTGTCGGAACCTGCCCAGCGGCTTGAGACACTACACAGCCATGATGACGATCTACAATAGAACACTGACCAAACACAAACAACACGTCTGTCTGTTAAACATAACCAATAAGATCAGTACTGTCCTTCATCTCTGTCTGTCGGATTTTTGTTTTTGTTCTGTCTGTAATTGGTTTTAACAGGGAATCGTCCCACACTACGACCACATTATACAGATGGAACAATATCAATAGCTTTGTCATTAGTAAAATAAGGATCATCGTAAGGGATCCACATTGAATCCATGATTAAGACTATTATGAATCCCAATCAACTTTAATTCCTTTAATACCACCACCCAACATAATTATTTCATTGGCACATCATTATGTGAGCTCAAAGTGTTTTTTTAGTTTTGTGTCTGATAAATAAATGGTTAACACCCATGCTTTGGATTCACCTGTGTTTACATTCTTAATTGTAGATAAAAACATAACGTGTGTGTGTGCTCATGCGTGAATATCCTTTATCACACATTCATTACTTTTGTTACTAAAATAGTAATACACAGATCATAGAGGGTTTTTTATATAACAAATACAATGGAATGGCTTTTCAAATGTCTTCTAGTTGTGTTAGAGGTTCAGTGTACAGGATTTAGCGAGTGGTAAAGTGACATGTTGCGGCTGAATACCACCATCCTCTTCAAAACATGTAGCAGAATCGATTGTTGCCTTCAAATGTCATCAACTGTACGTATGATGATTAGTTTGTCATCCTGTGCACCAGCTGAAAAAAGGTGGGAAAGGTGGCTTCTGTTAAGATCTACACCTAATATAAGTATACGAGGCACATTTTAAGGTAATGGAAACAGATATATGCTCTCTTAAAAACTTTGGTACCATTGCTTTTGTGTTCCAATAGTTATCCAAATCTTACACACTGGACCTTTAAACACCTGGCCTACCATCAGCATTATATTTACTGATATAAGTAGACATTTATGAAGACGATTAACTTAAATGTTTTCAAACTGTCATCACAACGGTATGATCATTTGCATGTGTCCGAGGGAGAAAACCTCAAATAAAATGGTATTCTTGATACACATCATAAATATGTCTTTGATTGCTTAACGTAAACTGATTGTTCTTATGGAAGGAACGAACGGTTTAAGTTTAAATATCAACCCTCAATCATGATGTGACTGAGGAATTTTATTTAGATCAGGAGAATGCACTTTCATATTTTTATTTTATTTTTTACCGAAGACCAGAGTGGACATATTAAACATTGTTCCAAGTTTTATGACTGCGAACAGCTTCCATTTTATACATGTTCAGCGTAACTCCTCTAGAGTTGAGATCACATAGCCGAGGCGTCTTTCCGGGGTCCCAGAGGAGGCAGGAGTGAAATTACCGTAATAACAACTACACTCTGTGACGCGCAATGTCTCAGTCTTCAGAAACCGTTCGAATTTTTATGATGGTGCAAACTGGGACGGAGTTACGGTAATGCGTAGTGCGTACGCAAAAAGACGTCGTCGACAAGTTACCTACGGTAGACATTGCGCTGGCAACGTCTCCTGAAATGTCC
>JAFBJT010106145.1:0-19353 GCA_016785325.1 Chascanopsetta lugubris
GTGTGTGTGTGTGTGTGTGTGTGCGTGTGCGTGCTCACTGTAGATTGCACCAATCTTGTTCATTCAGTTGTTTTCGCTGCCTGAAGGCCCATGTGGTGTAATCAAACCCCAGCCAGGTGGTCAAACTGTGTTTATCTAACTCTAGTTAGGTGTGTGTGTGTGTGTGTGTGTGTGTGTGTGTGTGCGTGTGTGCGTGCGCACGTGTGTGCGTGTGTACTCTTGAGTTCTTTGACCCCAGTGACCAAGCAGCTGAGTTGAGTGTGTGTCTGACCGAATGTAGACATGTGTATGGACTCTCGTCTGCTACACACACACACACACACACACACACAAAATACACATTTGTCATTCTCTTTCCTGTATCTGTTCTTGTCCCCTCTTTCGCTTCCCCTTTTTCTTCACCTCCCCTCATATTATTTCAATCTGCTCGGCCTTCTTCCTGGCCTAGAAAGGTTGCCATGGAGACAGAAGCAGATTTGATGCAGAGACGAGAAATGAATTATACAGTCAGGAGGAGCTATGTCTGTGCGCCTGTGTGTGTGTGTGTGTGTGTGTGTGTGTGTGTGTGTGTGTGTGTGTGTGTTCGTTCGCGTGACTCAGTGCCAAAGAGTGTTTTTTGTAGGTTTTAATATTTCACGATCAGCTATAATATTTCTTTTTGAATATTTAATATGGGTCTGAGCTCCGCAGGCACATGTTTCGCTATATGTGTGTCCGTGCACGTTCCCTGTCCACAATTAAGTATGACATCATATTTATTTTTAGCACAACACAGGCTAGTACATGTGGACTTCCTCCATTTGTGTGCAGTGTGTTTCAACAGACGCTGCTTTCTTGTCCCAGATTGTTTATTATATTTAATCGTATCAAAACCACAGTATTTGTTTGATCACGGAATGTGTGTGTTGTATTAGTCTGAGCCCACTGAACATTCCAGTGTCTCTGGGTAGAATAGAACTGAATCAGATAGAAAACAGATGAACCTTTTTTCATTCCCATGGGAAAATGTATTGTGTTGCAGAGGAACACTGGTGATTATACTAATAACAATTATTATATGAGTCATGATAAATGTGTTACCTACTGTATATACATCTCCACATATACATATATAAACACAAGCATCCATGTATGTATATACATATACATACACCCTATACTGCATGTACATACACTGTATATGCACATGTACATATCAACTTAAAAACCCATATACCCATAGAATGTATACATATAGACATGTACATATTGATATCTACATGTACATTCACATATACTTATTCATATATACATACACATATCCACAAAATATAAACATTAACGTCGTCATCATCATCGAATATGCAGATCTAGGATTTTATTCTTTATCATTCCATAGCTCTCTATTTGAAAGCAGGCTCTGCAGGATTGATTGGCAGGTGTAAATGCTGCAGTCAGAGTTTGCCCTGTTAACCAGCAGAACTAGCTGTGTGAACAATGGAACGAATATTGGGTGTGTTTAGGGAATCGGGCTAAACAACAGCTGTTTCCTGTCCCAGATGCCTCCCAGAATCCCGCTGTACACAGCAAAACAATCGAAAAATGAGAAAAGCTTGCCATTGATCCGCGTCTGTGCAAATAAACACAACACCACTCACTTCCTGTGGCTCGTTCAATAAGACTTCAAGGATCTAAGTTTGTATATTAGTACATACATCCATTGTCTATCCACTCCCGTCTGCCATATTTCTATAACCTTTCCGAGGACTGCGTTCCACTCTGTTTTCTCATCAGCCTGTTTGGGACTTGACCTCATCCTGAACCGAATTTCGATACAATGCAATACTCTTGTACCGTTTCCTGGATTGGAGTTCCAGCTGAGCGCGTTCTAGCTCGGCCAATTAAGGTTCAGCACAGCTTCATCGTGTTTTCCCACTTCGGCCCCAAATGGACACAAACAGAGCGTCGGACTCCGAGTCCAGGTCAATCTCAACAAGGTCTGGAAAGCAAAGTTGTGTCTTATGACTTTGTGCGTGTTGCTGTTGCTCTGAGAGGAGTCAGCGCACACGTCAGCGCTTTGACATCTGAACTTCTGACTCGCTGCAGCTCCTTGTTCAGAGAGTCGTGTGATTGGAGTGGAAACTGCTGAATCAGCCCGAGGAAATTCGATCCGTTTCGGTCGGCTGAAGTGGAGTATAAGATATTTTAAAGGCCCTAATCACCTAAAGGTATAGAACACCTTATATGGTAAATGCGCTGTAATGACACAGTGCTCTTCCCGTCTTGATGAGTGTTTTACTGTACAGTGCGTATTCACCAAACCTGCCCAAGGACATTTCCGAATGCGGAGCGGGTAAAAATGGAATCAAACTGCCAACCCTCTGGTTAGAGGATCACCACTCTAACCCCTAAGCCACAGCTGCCTAAAGAAATCATACTGAAGCTGCCATGTTGCGCCAGTATGTTTTTTTCGCCCCAAGATGGAAACGGCGACACTAGATGACACCACATCCTACAAACCGTCCCTTTAAAATAGCTGAGATGATGAATAAATGGAAAACAGTGGGACTCGTGATGTGTCATCATGATTATCAGTGCCCCCCCCCCCCCGATATTCCTGTTTTACGTCTAAACACATAAAGTCCATCATAAAGCTCTCCAACTACACAACTACACAACTGGTGTTCACACACAATCACACAGGCCGTCGTGTGTAACACTCAAAACAGGGCTACTCAAAATGTAATGGGCTAGAATGAATTGCCTTAACAATGGCCATCAATTTTCTCCGCTGCTCTTGAGTCTGGTATTTGCCAGCAGACGGACATCATGAATGCAAAGAGCGGGCACGCACGCACACACACACACACACACAGACACACACACACATGCGCACGTACACAAATACAGTAGACAAAGGGAAGAGAGGGCGCTGCCAGAGCTTCTCAGGGTGAGGGAGAATATAAAGGCTGGGTGGGGAGGGGCATCCTGGGAAAAAATGGGCGAGATGAGATCAAATTGTGTTAAAAAGAATTTTCTTGCAGTGGTGGCGAGCGGACGAGGGGGTAAAGTGGGGGGGGGGGGGGGGGTGAACCCGGGGGGGGGGGGGGGGGGGGGGGGGGGGGGGGGGGGGGGGGGGGGTGTGAACACGGTTCGAGAGCACAAGGGTTTGCATGAAAGGAAATTGGGGCCACAGACTTACAACATTGTCCACATCGGGGCTGAGCCGCAGAAGGACCACATTATGTTCGGTCTGGTGACCCAGTTATCACGTTGACATGCATGTGTGTGTGTGTGTGTGTGTGTGTGTGTGTGTGGGAGAGAGAGAGAGAGTAATTCCTGGGAGTCCCATGTTTGCCTGAGGCCCAGTGGTGACACCAAAATCAAAAGAATCAAGTGCTGCCTGTTGCTGGTGAAGCGTGGAAGTGCACTCTTTAACTCTCACATGACACTCACTGCCATTGTGTATCTGAGATATTCTTCTTCGGCCATATTGTTGAATCTAGTGCCACCCGATGCTTGAATTAAACATTAAACGCTAACACATGGCGCTCCCTTGATTTCCTCTCTCCCTCCAGCGCTGGCATCGCCGTGGGCTTCTACGGGAACGGAGAGTCGAGCGACGGAGCCAATCGTTTGGCGTACTCCCTCCGTCATGCCAACCGCACCGTATCCGGGGTGGAGAAACTGGTGAGTCATCTGCTACGCTGTTTTATTTTGAAAATCCCAAAGATCACCATATATTAGAACCAGACCTGGGCATTTCACGGCTACATCCAGCCCATACCGTTATTCAGTGTGGCCCGCGGAGTCGAGTACGAGAGTCCATGTTTTATACATTAAGCTAGAAAAAATTAGCCAAGATATGCCTTTTATTTTGAAATGCTTCGGTTTCCTGTTTGTGTGAATCTGTCATGCTTGATGTTTACATGCGAGGATTGAGCCCAATCAAACCCAGCTGCTTCAGGTAGCCTCAGCGCCTCCCCTCACTTTCTTAGCCTTCAAAATAAAAGTCCCACTTTAGAAAACCACCATCAATCGTTATTCTCTACTTCTGAGCATAAGGGAACAGTTTGTATTTATTCAAATAGACTGGAATTGTCTACAAAACATTTATTGTTGTGCAGAATATTAGCTTATTTTATGTGTCACATTTGACAATTACTGATTATGAAGTTTGAGTTTCTTTATAAGATGGTGTGTGGAATAATTGTTACTGAAATAAAGATGATACAGATAATACATGAATAAATGAATAGCCCATAAGATGTTTTCAATCATTTGAGTGAATGATAACAACAGGTCTTCCCATCAAATTGTTTATTTGGCCCCCGGTAACAAAAATATTTGCCCACCCCTGTTCTACACCATGTGACTAATGGGAGTTCACATCCCCCTACCAGGTGACTGACAGCGCCCTCGCCTTAAACCAGACCGTGGAGGAGAACCTGGTCCAGCTGGAGACGGCCTTCCAGGATCAGACCGACTACGTGTCCATCGTGCAGAAGCTGCAGGGTCAGCTGGACGAGCTGGTGAGGCTCATGGTGGACGTTCCCTTCTGGTCCAACACCGACGTTTCCCTGGAGGACCTGGCACGCAAGACCGAGGCGTTTGACTTTTACAGGTTCGTCCTCTCCAGCAAATGCCGACATGTTTTATGCATTTGAGCAACAGGGAAATCCTCTCTCAGACCGGCTTTAGTGTGCATTTAAAAAAAACAAAAAATCTCTTAAAAATAACCACACTGGTTTAAAGTTATAAACTCACCACTGCTTCAAAGCTGGAACTTCATAAACCCAGGGAATGAGCTCATGGAAAAAACCTTTGGTGTGTAATTCTGACATACTCGGAGTCTGAGTCCGAAACCCTTGAAAACTATGAACCAGTAATCTGACTCTGTGTTTTCAAAGCTTAGTCCAGTCCCCAAAGATTAAAGGTCCAGTGTGGAAGATTTTGATAGAGGAGATGGTGTAAGACTACTACTACTGCTAATAATAACAATAATAATGATAATGATAACAAATGTGTATATACACACACATGCACACCTATAAACACAATGATCCATATGTCTATATACAATATATCTGTATATATTATTATATATCTGTATATATTATTTATCTATCTATCTGTCCATCCTTCTATCCATCTATAATACACAAGCACACACACACACAACAATGCAATAATCAACAATATCGTCATCATATTTACATAATATATATGTATATATATGTATATATATATATATATATATTTGCCCCACCATGTTTTACAGTAGCCCAGAATATACTTTAATAGTAACTGAAGTATCCTACAGGTTCCCCTCCTCCTTCTCTTCCTTAGCTCGACCAATTCCCCTTGAATTTGATCTCCTTTGACGCCATGAATTCCTCATACGTGAGACTGTGGCGCATGTCTGTGTTCACAGGTGGTTGGGTTACCTGGGCCTGCTGCTGTTCGACGTCCTCATCTGTCTCCTGGTGCTCTTCGGCCTGATCCGCAACTCCAGGGGCACTCTGATTGGGTGGGTTGACTCCACGTCATCCCCTCGGTGTCGCTCCTATTGGTGCTTTTAACGCGCGTTCACACACTGTGAAGCCAAACGACTTGCCTTTAGAAATCTGTGTTTGTTTTCGTCCTTCAGAGTGTGTCTGCTGGGGGTTCTGACTCTCATCATCAGCTGGGGGTCTCTAGGCCTGGAACTGGCTGTCGCTGCTGTAAGTGTAACCATGGCAACATCGCCGAGCTCTCTCCGGCTCCGCAATGATGTAATCTCTACCCGCGGCTCCAGCAAGTGCCTTCAAAGACCATGAGACTGTTGCCTGATGTGTCGTTTGTGTGTGTGTGTGTGTGTGTGTGTGTGTGTGTGTGTGTGCGCGCGCTTTTCTCTCAACAGTCAGCCAGCGACTTCTGCGTTTCCCCAGATACCTACATCACCAGGGTGACTAAGGAAAACGCCGTCATCAACCAAGGTATTCACACCAGAACATACCGGCAGTGGAGTGGAACTTAAGGTGGCCATTTTGAAAGCTTTTCTGCAATAAATCCAAATTCCAATCCGTTAAAGGCACAGTGTGTAATTTGGTGACATCTGCTGGTGAAGTTGCATATTGCATCCATCACCTCACCCCTTCTATTCGAGCATGCAGGAGAACCTAAAGTAGCGCTTGGGTGTCATTCAAGCATTAAAGATGCTTAGTGCTTCTACTCTGGGCTATTGTAAAAACATGGCGGCCCCCCATAGGGAGGGGACATGCCTGATGTAAATGTATGTTAAATGGCTCTTTTTAGGGTAATGTTAAAAACAAGTCATACATTTAGGTAATTATACATATGTAAAAATGTACATAATTGTTTCGTGTTGTTGATAGAAGTGAGAAAATAATGACCAAAATCGTACACACTGCACCTTTAAGTGTGTGTATTTAACATTTTCGTTGGGTTTTCTAAGGCCTTTATTCCATATGGCAATGATTGTATATAGTTTTATAGTATTTGTGATGAGTTACACTGGTGAATGAACTCCTCATTTACAGATGCTGACAAATAAGCAGACAAACACTTGGTCGAATCCTCTGCCTCCACACTGACACTCAAATCTCACCCTGACAAGCTGCTTCTATTTTTAGAACCAACTGTGTGTATGTGTTTATATATATATAAAAATATATGTGTGCGTGTGTGTGTGAGTGAATCCAAAGGGATTGCATTTGACTGACACTTTGGAATCTAAAGGCTCTTACTCTCCATCCCTCTCTCTCTCCCTCCCTCTATCTCTCCCTCCCTCCCTCCCCCCCCTCTCTCTCTCTTTGCTGACTGCAGTGCATCTGCAGCCCTGCACACTCCCCACTCCCTCACTCACTCTTCCTCCTCGTCCCTAATGTAAAAGAAGAAAAGGAATAAGAGCACATTCTTGCTTTTTCACTTGAGCTCATTATCTGATTTGTTCTCCCTCTTCATCCGTTTACATCCCTCTTCACCTCTCAATTGCTCCCTCGCTTTCCCTCCCTCCCTCCCTCTACTCCCTCACTGCGTTCGCCTAATAAGTTTTGTTGTTTCCGCTCTATCTGTCTGCGGCACAGCGCAGATGTTGCCTCTGCAACACACACACACACACACACACACACACACACACACACACACACACACACACACACACACACACACACACACACACAGAGTCACGCTCCAGCGGTACAGACATTAAAACCTTGCACAGTTTAAAGGAGTGTGTTGATCCTCTGTTGATGTGTCCTTGTTGTTGTAACTTGCAGATATCCTGCAGTACTACCTGAGGTGCAGCCCCGGACAAGTCAATCCCTTCCAGCAGGTAAACGCTGTTATTTCAATGGTGCAGTGTTCAGGATTCAGTGACATCTAGTGGTAGAGTTGCACGTTGCAGCTGAATATCTCACCTCACCCCTTCCAAGCATAAGGAGAACCTGTGGTGGCAGATATCATTAAAACACACAAGATGTCCATTCAGGGCTACTGTGACAACAAGATGGCAGCCTCCGTAGAGAGGACAGGCTCCAGTTAGATATATGGTGACCACTCTAGGTCTAAGTATATGAATTATCATTGTCAGCCATTTAACATTGAGATAAAAAAATGTACTGTTCTTTATTGTTCACTAAAAAAATGCACTGTACTTGAAGAACATTTTTCATTTTGCTTTAAGTTTTAAAAAGTTTGGGTATCTGCTGCTTTATTTACAAATCTGCTTCTGACATCGAGCAATATAAATTCATTAAATTTATTTTTAATGTTTTAATTTTAATTTAAAAAATACATTTTATTTATATTTAATTCAGTGATTCCTGTGCGTTACACTCGAGGGAGCCCGAGTGAATGAAATGAAATCAACAATTCATACATTCAGGTTACTGCACGTGTATGTAACAACCACAGTGTATATATTCTGCATTTCATTGTTATTGATCATGCACACTGCAACTTGATGAAGAGACGTTTAGTATTTACTTTCATTGTACCTGCTTCACACTAAAGGAAAGCCTCATGTTGTGTTTGTCTTCGTGTGTGTCTCGATGTGTGCGTTGTGTAGAGGCTGTCAGGGAGTCACAAAGCATTGGTGGAGATGCAGGATGATGTGGCAGAGCTACTGAGATCAGCAACACGTGATTACGCCAACACCAAGGTGCGTGTGCTCGTGTGTGTGTGTGTGTGTGTGTGTGTGTGTGTGTGTGTGTGTGTGTGTGCAATGATCTGTGGCTCTTTTATTCTCCACGCATGAGCGATTTCGCATTAGAGGAGCGTGATGAAAGCCAAGAGCCCCGCACACGCGTGCTTAATTCATGTACATTATCATCATCATCATCATGCATGTGTGATTTTTGTTTTTATTTGTGTGTGTGTGCGTGTGTGTGTGTGTGTGCGCAGGGGAGCCTCGAGCAGATCCAGTCTGTGCTGAATTCCACCGAGGTCGGTCTTCACCAGCTGACGGCTCTGGTGGACTGTCGCAGCCTCCACATGGTGAGTCACCGTGTTTGTCGTGTTATGAGAAGAGAGGCGCGCTCCTCACATCTCCTCAAACCTCCGTAACTCCTCCCCCTCCTCCCCCTCCTCCTCCCCCTCCTCCTCCTCCTCCTCTCCTGCAGGACTACGTTCAGGCGCTCACGGGCCTGTGCTACGACGGAGTGGAGGGCCTCATCTACCTGGTTCTCTTCTCCTTCGTCACCGCCCTCATGTTCTCCTCCATCGTGTGCAGCGTGCCGCACACCTGGCCGGGCAAGAGGTAACACACACGGACACAGGCTCTGCCTCTCACACACACACACACACACACACACACACACACATTCACATGCATCCCTATGATTAAGATAACATATATACTAACCGCTAACATGTGACAAGTTCTAATGAATCCAGTGATGGCCCATGAAGTCTCTCCTCGCTGCCCATGCATGTACATCTTCTTCTTCTTGCCCGTCTTCGCCTCCATCCTCTCTTATTTTTGCCGTCAGTCTGTTTGTTTCCACGTCTCTCTCGCCTTTTCCATGAACTCGGCGCTTCACTGTTTCGTTGTTTGGATTGTGTATCACTGCATATATATATATATATTTTTTTTTATCGTCCTATGCCCCCCCACTTCCTCCTTCTGTTCCTTCCCCCACCTCCTCTCTCCCTCTGTCCTGATTTGGAAATGTTTTGGGCTTCAGCGAATGATGATGGATGTTGAGGGAATCGAACCAATGCCCCTGTGGTAAACACTATGACACCAACAGTGACGGTTGGATTATGAAACACAGCTGTGCCATAATACTGCAGTTTTGCGCCGGTTGGAGGGTCGTGATTTCCCCGCGATGCTAACACGCGGCCCGACGGGTTTCAAACAATAACATGTCAATGATAGTTAGTTCAGGCTGACTGTGCTGCAGCTGCTGAGTCTTTGCGATGAGCAGCTCAGTGTGAGGCCATTTTGGTTGGAAAAGTCAAACACCACCATCTAGTGGCCACTAATAAGAAAACCACCTTTCATCTTTTGTCTCAGAAAAGAGGAGAAATACTATATATATTATAGTATATTATATTTTTTAATCGTAACAATGATAATAATATCATTGCATTGTTGTTATTATTATTATTATTATTATTATTATTATTACTACTACTACTATTACTATTATTTGTATCGTAGAGCTGTAATGGATTCAATCAATAATAATAGATTTGTAAAATGGTTGGATACAATTTGTTAATGGATACAAAGCACAGCACATGGCTTCTGTAGCGTGCGTGTGTGTGCGTGTGTGCGTGTGTGTGTGTGTGTGTGTGTGTGTGTGTGTGTGTCTGTGTGTGGGGGGGGTTACACTCTTAAAAAAACAAAAACAATACTTGTTCCAAGCAGTACATTTCTGTCGCCGGCGATCAAACTTCCAAATCAGCACATGATATCTTATTTATCTTCGATGCCTCATTCTGTTTACGTTGCTGGCCGTTTTTTTGATTTCTTTTTTTACTTTACATTTTTGAACATCTTATGTCTGAAAATGGTTTCGCCTTAAACCAGCCACATGATCTCCTTTTGTTTATTTCTTTGCTTTTGACTTCCATGGAGCACTCGGAGATGCATGCCAGTTATTTTTCTAGAGAAAATCCATTTTGAATTCCAAAGCAGCGATGGGAACACCAGGAGAGAGTCGGTGGGCGACTGCATGGTGGAAATGACTGCATGCCTCTGAGAGAACTTTGTGAATACTGAAGTTTAATATCACGTATCAACACAGAGTAATAACGCCAGCTCTCCATTCGGAGCTTTGCAGTGATATGAGTGTGGATGCTGCCCATGTTCCTTCTCTTCTCGTTCAGTTGCTATGGGGCTGAAGGCATGGTCTTATAACTCCGCCTTTTACATCGGGAGACTCGTCTAAGCACGAGACCCCCCCCCCCCCCCCCCCCCCCCCCCCCCCCCCCCCCCCCCCCCCCCCCCCCCCCCCCCCCCCCCCCCCCCCCCCCCCCCCAACCCCCTTTTACCACCACCACCACCACCACCACCACCACCTCCTCTTCTTCAACCACTTGTTTATTCTCTGTTGTCTCTCTCGGACCTCCCTCTCCTCCCCCCCCTCCTCCCCTTCCCCTCTCCTCTTCATCATGCCCCTTTTGTGCCCCCTGCCCCCACCCCCAACCCCAACCCCACCCCACCTCCCCAAAACCCTGACCAATTGAAGGACGGATGAGGAAGATGGAGAGGACGAGTCGGGCGCCTCGCGTGGCGGCGTGCACGATAACCTGTACCGCGTTCACATGCCCAGTCTCTACAGCTGTGGCTCCAGCTACGGTAGCGAAGCTAGCCTGCCCGCTACGGCCCACACTGTCAGCAATGCCCCCGTCACTGAATACATGTGAGTTAGCACCCACCGCTAGCTGCGGGCTAGCCGGACCCATACACTGCCTGCCATAGGTAGCCGATGCTTGACCCCAAACCCCACCCCCTTTGTGACCCAGCGTAGCAGCAAAGCGCCCTCTTGCCTGCGACGAATGAGCATAGCTAGTCTGATATATTGCGCTGAGCATGGCTCGCATGTCCTGTTACGTACGGCACAGTATCAGCAGTGAATGTCACCTCAGTCGATTTCCCCCTGTGATGCCAGTAGTAGCCAACGCATAGATGCTTGCTGTTTTCCCAGCCAGTTGGACCCGCTTACAGCCCAGGATGCTAGCAACGAGACCCTATTTTTGCACACAGGACCCCTTCACATCATAATGACACCCTGCTTGCTAACGTTTGCCACAGGACTGCAAGTGCCGGAGTTTATGCGTAAATCCACGCGGAGATGGATGAGAGATGAGCATCTACTCCATAGTCTGCCGCCGCTTGCTTCTGTTTTAGCGTTTTGGGCTGATTGAGCTGTTTAGATATCCGCATTCTTACGATCAATATCATTTGATGATTGTTTTTTTTTTTACATGTTTAAGGCTATTGCGAAAATTTTGTGCCGATTCAGCAAATTCCAGGGTATGTCGTAGAGTGGTAGAGTGAGATTATGATGTGATGCAGAGTCATTTTTTTGGGGGGAATCTGATTCGCTTAACAAGTGCGGATTCCAGGCAAGAGTGCTGATTGATAAATGACAATTCGGTGCACATTAAAGGTTCAGTGTGTGGGATATAGTCCCATCTTGGAATTAATGAGCGAGTTGCAGTCGAATTAGCCTCACCCCACTTATTTTGCCTCAGCATGTCGGAGATTCAAAACCCATTCAAACATCGTCCGCTCTGGGCTACTGTAAAAACACGGCAGCCTCAGTGGAGAGGCCTCGCTATTAGTGCAAACATAAAGGGTTTGCACATTAAGGTGATTATAAACAACACAAATACCAGTCTATCGATTCAATTTCTGCCTGTAGATCATACACACTGGACCTTTTAATGAACCCAAACAAAAACAAACAAAACAAAAACGCTTTTTCCTCAATTGGCACTGTTCACGTGACAAACGCAACGAGGCGGTCACTTAAGATTTGTGACGACATCTTCTGTGGTCCAAGTCCTGGCAGCGACGCGTCTGTGTCCAACTGTGTCCCCCCCCCCCCACCCCCCCCTGTGCGTTGTTAAAGAATGTGAACTATGTGGCCGAGGTGCTGAACCCTTGTTCACTCGGCCGCTGGGCGCGAGCCTCTTACCTGTAATTATGACTGAGGCCGTTAGTCAGCAGAGTCACGGAGCCTTGATGATGAGCAGGTCTGAGGGCGGCTGAGCGCCGGTGGCGGGGCGACCACATGCAGTAACCTCTGATTCTATAACGCAGGAGCCAGAACGCAAACTTTCAGAACCCTCGGTGTGAGAACACCCCCCTGATTGGCAGGGAGTCCCCTCCACCCTCTGTAAGTGCACACTTTCTAGAACACACTCTCCCCCCCCCCCCCCCCCCCCACCCAGCTGCTCCCTCCTCTCCTCTCTCCCCCCTCCCCCCCCACCCCCCCTCCACTACCTTCCAATACCCACAGAGCTGCTGCTGGAACAACACTCAGAAGCAGACACAGAAACGCCCCCTTTTCAACAATTCTCAAGGAAGGAAGAGCAGCGTTGATTCCAAATGTGTCGTATTCATTGTGTGCTAGTGTGGATATTGGAAGGTAGTTTACCACCCCCCCCCCCCCCCCCCCCCCCCCCCCCCCCCCCAGTTTACCACCCCCCACCCCCCTCTCCCCCCCCCCTTCATCCCTGTACACCACTGCAAGTGTCCTCTGTGCTCGCACTAGAGCGGGGTCATGGATCGCCGTCATGAAGGTCATTTTGGCAGCCTGGGATTTTCTGGAAGGGGTTTATATATTATTTTTTTTTTGTGTGTGCGTGTGTGTTTTTTAAATTTTTTTTTAAAGAAAGTCGGATGAAAGTTGAACGTGCACTCGCATCAAAAGAGAATCTTGACTCTTTTGATCAGTGTCGGGTCCAAAAAAAGAAAAACAGTTGTTCTCTACTTCTGATGTCAAATGTCTGGTTGGTATCACTGGGGCCGTCGGTGAAGTTTGAGAGGACTGGCAGATGTGTTTGTCTGGCGCTGAGCGAACCTCAAAACACGTGCAAAACATACTTTTGTCTTATTTTTATTCAGCGCCGTCACTTCCGAACAAATTGACCAGAAACAACCCTGCACCTTGTTTTTCAACCTGTGAGTGTCGCAGACGAGTCTTGGCGTGCGCACTTACGTTAGCATGCTAGCTCTTCCAATTCCCTCGTCGTGAGGTGAAACGGGCCAAACCATCTTGAGTCCCAATATATATATCAATTCAATATATATCAATAGAACAGGATACAGCACCTCCCTTCAGACTTGCAGCAATCCCCCCCCCCCAGTGGCCACTTGTGGTACTGCAACAAGCATGCAGCCTAAAAATAATTTTCCCCATAGACCACAATAGTAAAGTAGACGCCTGTAAAACTCGACTCGTGGGCGACGATTGGTCTTTGCGTTCTACATTTTTAATCTTAGACGTTTTTATTTTCATAAAAATGTTCAAATAATCCGAAATCACCCCGGGTGGCGTTACAGCTGAACTTGAGTCAGCTTTCCACGAAGCACTATGGCGGCCGCTCGTTTTCGTAGCCCTGATGCATTGTGGGAGCGACGCTACAGCACCTCCTCTTTGTGTAGTATAACCTGGAACTAAACCCGGGCAGGCAGGATCCTTTTTTTTTGGGGCGTAAACCAAATCCATGGTTGGTGACTTAGCATGCTAATGCTCCCGGTTCCCTCACGTTAAATGAACAGCCTGTCGTAACGATTGTGGTTGACACAAGCCCTGCAGAACTTTAATGTTTTGTCACGCAACAGAAAGCAGGACATAAACGAGCCCACCTGTGACTTTACGAAGCCTAAAGTTAGCTTTTCTTCCACCAACGTCAGTTCCGCAAAAATCACCTACTCTGCGTTACTTTGTGCTCGTTAGCAAAACTGAATTCCGGGAATCATCCGATACCCAGCGATCGAACCCCACGAGGAACCAGTGTGTGGAGAACCCCCCCGGTCGACCTTAGAAATGACGTCATCCTTTTGGCACCGTGGAACTCCTCTGGTTCTGGTGCCGCCGGGCCCATAGTGGTAGATGTAGCCCCCCCCCCCCCCCCCCCCCCCCCCCCCCCCCCCCGCCCCGCCGCCGTTCTGGTGCCGCCGGGCCCATAGTGGTAGATGTAGCCCCCCCCCCCCCCCCCCCCCACACCCCTGTATCAGCCGGTGGGCTGACTAAATATATGATTTATAGTGACAGAATGATTGTAGGATTGAACCTTTTGCTCCACTTCTCCTTTTTGTCAAAGTAAACTCGAGCCCAAACCTCCTAAAGTCCCCGCCCCCCCTCCCCGCCCCCCGTTTGTTCCCACACTGTGTCTACTATATGTGCATTCTCTGGTCGAGGTGTGTGTGTCCTCTATTTCTGTTGCCCCTCCCACTCTGATGCCCCCCCCCCCCCCCCCCCACCGTCACCATGAGACAACCACAGGAAAACATGTTTTCCACCTCCACCGTCAAACAAACAAACAAACAAACAAAAAAGAATCTGCAGCAGCGAGTCGTCAGTGGCTCCTCCCCCTTCTCCCCCTCCTCCTCCTCCTCCTCCTCCCCCTCCTCCTCCTGCTGCTGCTGCCACCGCCGCCGCTGCTGCTGCTGCTCCAGGAAACCAGAGACGTCCGGCCTGTAACTCGGCTCACCAGAGAGCGACTAACTCAAACCAGGCTAACATCAGAACTAGAGCACTAACGACAAAACCCACTGACCCCGAATCCACCACATCTGCTAATTGACATTAACACCATGCAGACGTTAATCAGAACCAGTGATAATCAAACACCCCCTGGCTGTCCAAATGACTGGTCCCACTGTCTATCTACCTACCTACCTACCTATCTATCTATCTATCTATCTATCTATCTATCTATCTACTTATCTATCAATCTATCTATCAATCTATCTATCAATCTGTCTATCTATCTGTCTATCTGTCTATCTACTTATCTATCAATCTATCTATCAATCTATCTATCAATCTGTCTATCTATCTGTCTATCTGTCTATCTATCTATCTATCTACTTATCTATCAATCTATCTATCAATCTATCTATCTATCTGTCTATCTATCTATCTATCCATCCTTCTCTCTATCGTTCTATGTAAATGTACTTAATTCAACTTAGACATCACTTCTTTTAATATAAAACACCACTTGTTCCTAATATCCTTTTTTCCTCTTTTCTTCCTCTCATTTCCTTCTCTTATCTAAATCCTTCCTCTCTCTCACACACACACACATATTGTCTCTCTCTCTCTCTCTCTCTCTCTCTCTCACTGTATCACTTTCTATTTCCCCTGGCACCATATCTCTCTCTCTCTCTCTCTCTCTCTCTCTCTCTCTGTCTCTCTCTCTCCTCTCTCTCTCTCCCTCCCTCCCCCCCCTCCCCCCCTCTCTCCCCCCCCCTCCCCCTCCCTCCCTCCCTCCCTCCCCCTCTCTCTCTCCCCTCCCCCCCCACCCCCCACCCACCTCACCGTCTCCGTCCCCCGTCCCCCCCACCCCTCCACACTCCTCCAGTACACCTCCAGTATGAGAGCCAAGTACCTCGCCACCAACCGACCGGACCAGAACCGACGCTCCGTTCCCAACGACCAGCTGGACCCGTCCAGCCGGCCTCACCCCGCCGCCCGACCACAGTCGTCAGTCCACTAGTGAACCACAGAAACCCGGCCCACCCCCTCACAGTACTGCCGCCCGAACCCACCTCTCGACAATCCAGCGACCGAGCCTCGGCGGCGGACCGCCCGAAAGAACCAACCTCAGCCGAGGACCCGCACTTTTCACCGTCTGAGGCGAAACCGCCAGTTTCCAGAGGTCGTCGTCTCTTCTCCTTTGTCGTAAACGCACACGCTGGACTCCGGGGGTCCGCCACCGCCGCCGCGGCGGATCGGCCTGTAACACCCACAATCCACTGCAACTGCAACTCAAGCCCTGGCTCCCTCCAACCATCCTCGGCTCTCCTCCGCTGGGATCCGTGCACTGCCCCCTAGTGGACAAAAACCCTCTCTAAACCTCTCCAACACAAAAACTAATCACACAGAAGGTGCACACAGAGACAAATACACACATACACGAGCGCCCACACACACAGAAACACACACACACATACACACACACACACACACACACACACACACAGAGTGTACAGAGCTGTAAATAGTAAACATGTGCTTTCCTCTGATTCCATGACTCCAAACATAGCTGGTAACGTGATGTGCTGTGTGTTGACCATTGAAGAATTATTGCCGTGTCTCTCATTCACACGCACACACTTACACACACACTTACACACACTCACACACACACTTACACACACACACACACATGCACGCACACACACACACATGCCCATCTGTATAAATCAGTGAATCAGAAAGCCATGTTTATAGATAGAATCTCTCACCACATCCAACATTCTCTCTCTCTCTCTCTCTCTCTCTCTCTCTCTCTCTCATTAACTAAACATCGGTGTCTAACTAAGACTTGAATTTGTGAGGTTCTCTCTGAAGTTTGTCCCTCGCCTCTCCCCGTAAACCTGTTTACATCAGTGAACGCAGTTCTTTCGAACATGAGCCAGGAATCCTGCTGTGGACGGACGGATGGACTTTTTTGGGGGGTGGAGACGGATGGAGAGACTAAACAAGGACGTTGGATGAGGAGGCTCGACCTGTGCCAAAAAACTCTAGAGTTAAAAAAGAATAAATATGAGGGATGCCGGAGTCTGTCCCACTCTTCTCCTGCTGCCTCCGGATGAAGAGCAAAGAAAGCAACATCTGGAATCTGCAAATAGAAGGGAAGAAGAAGAAGAAGAAGAAGAAGAAGAAGAAGAAGAGAGACGCTCAAGGGACGGACGGATGATTGCGACCACAGGTGCTAAAAAAAACAATTTAAAAAAAGCCAGAGGACGATGGGCACTGAGAGGATTTTGTTACTACAGTGTTTTTGTGTCATTCAGGAAAATAACACAAACAACCTGATGAAACGTGTGAAATAACATGAGATGTTCCGGATTTAAAGACGGCGGGTGTGTTTTTATTTGTGTTTTGATTTGATTTGTTCCATCATGTGTAAAACTGTGACCAACCGTAGTTTTCCGTTGTTTCTCTGATGCTGTCGATTCTTCATTCCTGTGCTTTTGTTTTGTTTTGGTTGTTTTATTTTTACTTCTTTAATTGTTTTTTTTTAAATTGACCCTCAAGCACAATTTTTTATTTTTTATTTTTTTTGTCCTGGTGACACTTTGTGAGGTGGAGAAGTTTAAAAAAACACTGCCAGTGGGTTTTTTATTTTCCTCTGGCTCTAAAGCGTCGTGTACAAAAACTACAATACTGTGCTCGTGAACCCGTGTGTGTGACATCACTGCGACGTGATTGGCTGTCGCTCTATCACAGTGTTACCGCGTGTAAATACAGTGAATACAGTGATCGGTGTGTGTGACCGGAGGCTCGGCCTATTTTAGTCATTTACACACACACACACACACACACACACACACACACACACACACACACACAGTATCATATAATATCCATCATTCCCTGCTTTCTCCGTCGTAACTGCACACCCTGCCCACAGCTGTGACATCACTGCGACGTGATTGGCTGTTGCTCTATTTCAGTGTTACTGGGTGTAAATACAGTGATCGGTGTGTCGGCCTATCTTAGTCATTTACACACACACACACACACACACACACACAGAAAGAGCAGTATCATTTAAAATCCAACCCTACTTTCTCCATTTACACCTAGTAGTGACTGCATGCCCCTCCCACAGCTGTGACATCACTGCGACGCGATTGACTGTTGCTCTAGCACAGTGTTACTGTGTGTAAATACAGTGATTGCTGTGAGTGTGACCAGGGGTTGGCTTACACACACACACACACACACACACACACACACACTGCAGTATCATATAAAACCCGCCTCTCCCTGCTTTTTCCGTTCATATAACCGCACGCCCCGCCCACAGCTGTGACATCACGCCCACGGCCATTTGCAATATGGGTGATGTAGTAGGTAGTAGCTGCTGTCTTCATAGTTAGCCGAGCGGTCGAGCGAAGCCCCGCCCCCTTTCCACCTCCCGTTCCTGTACAGCATTTTAATATTTGAGGATTAATCGATGACCACTTCTCGTATTAGCGAGACAATCTTACATGTGTGATTTGACTATAGAGATAAAAAATGTCCATGTTATGGTAACAATGCTACCTATGGTCTATAGTAATTTACAGTGTGTTTCTATATTTTTGTGTTTTGTTTCTTTGTTTCTTTTTTTTGCACCATTGATGCAAACAACGTTAAGCTGTGTGGGACTAGTCACTGATTAATGGCCTTTCATAATGTTTTTAAACACTTCATATCGCGACATGTTTTTTTGAATTTTTTTTTCTCCGTCTTGTACAAAAAAAAAAAAGTATAAAGATAAAATACTAGCTAGCTGTTTTGTAGGAGAATTAAGGCAAGAGCAGCGTTTTTCCTCTCTTATTACTGGTGAATGACTCTCTGTCTTGCAATGTTTTAATAAAACTATTCCAGTGTTCTCCGCTCACCCGGATCACCGCTGCATTTCAAATCCCCGAGCGCCGGTTTCTGCGATCGACGCGCCAACCACCAAGGTGTGCGCGCACGCGTGGAATACTGACGGGAGTTTGAAATGCGCCTCTGTCCGGACGAGACGGACCGACGATGTTTTCTATGGCTGTTTTTATTTTCCGATGGTTTAACTAAGATATTAATGATGTACATGTCGAAACTGTGGTAATGGTATCATTCAGCCTGGAATAAATGTTTTAAAAAATGAAATTAAAGCAAATTTAACATACCACCGAAGACTGCGGGGCATTCCTGGGGAGTTGGTTGAAGTACAACCTGTGCGAAAGGCCAAAAGTGACCAAAAACGCCCACTTATTTCAAAATGGCCGACTTCCCGTTGGGTTTGAGAGGAACGCTCTATAGAGTATACTTTTCTTGTCTCTAACGGATTCACCTGTCTACCAAATTTCTAACGCCAACATTGCGCAGTGTGTGGGCTTTTTAAAACTCAAATGTTCTTTTTCTTCACTCGTCGGCCATCTTGCCGATGCCTAACTCCTCCTACTTCCTGGTTCATCCAAAAATGGGCAAAGAGGCGGAGCAGAGGTGGAGTTGGGGTGGGCTCGTGGTGCTGTCGGAGCATACGCACAACATGCCAGGTCGGCCCAGGTGTCACTCAAGAGGCCACGCCCCTTAATTATGCACAATTTCAAACCTCGATAGAATAAAAATCAGCGAGTTCAAAAAAAAAATGTCCACCCACCTCCTCCCCCCTCCCCCCGGGACAGTGGGCGGGGGA
>JAFBJT010106145.1:21518-44018 GCA_016785325.1 Chascanopsetta lugubris
TCTCTCTCTCTCTCTCTCTCTCTCTCTGTGTACGTCCTCGAACATGCGCGCGCGCGCACACCTTCAATATGTGCACTATTGCAACGGCAGGGCTGTTAATCCTTTAATGAATTAATTAAATTCCCAAAGACTGAGATCCATCCATCCGTGATTTATACATCCATCCATCCATACGCCCACACTTACATATCTATCTATCTATCTATCTATCTATTCATCCATTCCATCCGTCCGTCCAATCACGTGCCTTTGGTTAAACGTTCACACCCATACATTGAATGAGGTTATGTCAAACAACGATATTTGACTATTGTTAATGAACAACTGTAGTTTCACCGACATACAGTATGTGATCACAAGTCATCCACACATTCATTGAAATACAAGTTAAAAAATGTTTTAAGGTGAAGTGAGATTCAGTCTATTTGATCAATTCTATAAGACTTGTTATACATCTTGTGTGGAATAAACCACTACATTGGATCAATTCTGATGATATGACTTCAATCTCAGGCTAACAGATGGCCTTTTATGTGTTAATTGGAATTCAAAAGTATGAAATATTATAGGAAAACAGAATAACAAATTGAAAAAGGGGCTTTCAATGGTTTTTAATTATGCAATATTGAATATAGTTAAGATGATCCAATGTGATGACTGGATACGCTGAAAGGGGAGCAGCCAAGGAATGTGTAAGATTGTTCCGTCCCGTTTCCAAGGGAATAATTCATGTCTCCTAATGAAAAACATTCATTCTTCTGCCGCAGAGATCACGATTCCATTATCTGCCGTGGCTTAGCTATAAGGTTTGATTCAATTAAGGGAACAGTGTGTAGAGTAATTGACATTTAGTGGTGAAGTTGCATGTTGCAGCAGAATACCTCTGAACCTCAGTGTCCACACACGAACCTATGGCAGATTTCATTCATCACAGCTACTTAACAGGTGTTTCAGTTTGTCCACTCTGGGCTTCTGCTAAAACATGGTGGTGCGACATGGCGGCCTCCACAGTGAGTGACCTCCCCCTGATTCAAATCTCAATTTAAATGAATGACAACAACACTTGGGGAATCATACACCCAAAATAACATCAGTGTAATTATTCTATATTCCTATTTATGCCGTCACGTCCATTCCACCGTCACTGGATCTTTAAGGAAATGGCTGGGCCTTGGTGGAGACACGCCCCCAACCATTTTCATGCACCTTTACAAACACATTTTTACACAGGATAAATTCAACTCATTTCAATCTCTAACTCGTCCACGAAGGTTGTGATTCTGTTCTGGCTGCACACACATACACCCACCCACCCACACACACACACACACACACACACACACACACACACACACACACACACACACACACACACACACACACACACACACACACACACACACACACTACCACCGCCACAGTGAGTTCGGTACATGCCTGCATCCCACACCCCTCCTCCTCCTCCTCCTTCTCCTCCTCCTCCTCTGAGTCTACTGTCCATTCAGTTAACCTCAGAATCCAGATCACTCAGCTTCTTCTTTGCGCCTCATCCTTTGCCGGCGCCGTGCTGTGGATTTAGTTTGCTTGTGATCCAGCAGCAGCAGGCGCGGCGGTCCTTCGCTGTGTGTGACGGCTGCAGGAGGGGAGCCGGGCCAGCGGGGAAGGGGGGAAGCCCCCCGCGTGCGCTCGGCAATTGTTGTCGTGGCGATGGTGGCCATAGTGGTGGTTGCCAGGGAGATGGCGGTTGCTTGTCTGACCCGTCCCCCTTGTGCTGTCACTGGCGTTATTGATGCACGCCGCTGCTTGGCATTGTGGGAGTGCAGGAGGGAGGGCGGAGAGGACAACGGTTAATGAGTTCAGGAGGAACAGGGACTCTCCCTGCTCTCTCCCTCTCCTTTCTCTGTCACTCTCTCTCTCTCTCTCTCTCTCTCTCTCTCTCTCTCTCTCTCTCTCTCTCTCTCTCTCTCTCCCCTCTTCACCCCTCTCCCTCCCTCCCCCCTGCTCACTCCCCCCTCCTCTCTCTCCCCCCCCTTCATTTCTCATGGGTGTCTGTCTTGTGCGAGTGTGCATTAAGAATGTGGGTCTCTCATGATCCATCATGGCAAAATGCACTTTCCCTCTCCTTCGTGTGCACACGCACACACACATACACACAAACACACACACACACACACACCTAAACGGCTTACAGACTGTGCACTCACAAAAACATGTTCTCCCACACCTTTACTCGAACAGCATAACTGACTCATTCGCAACCACTCCTTACCCCTTCACTTATACACATACACACACAAACAAATATGCGCACACACAAACACACACACACACACACATACATAGATGCTGCCCTGCTGTTATGCCTGAAGGTAGGAGAGCTAGTAAGATTAATAATGACCCCTGACTCCCCATAGACAGACCCAAATATACACAGTTTGGAGAGAGAGAGACAGAGTGTGTGTGTGTGTGTGTGTGTGTGTGTGTGTGTGTGTGTGTGTGTGTGTTTGAGTGTGTGAGTGTGAGAGAGTGAGAGAGAGAGCTAGGGTAAAGAGAGTGAGGAGAGGAACAAGGTGAGTCAAATGGTGACTAAAAATACACAGTCCATAGACAAAGAGCAAGATGAAAATGTAAACAGTGTAGAAAGTGATGGAGAAGGGGTGGAGGATGTGAGGGGACAAGGAAAGATGGTGGTCAGGTTAGTGACACCAGAAAATGAAGCTTTTCAAAAAATCAAAATCAAATACACCTTCACAACTCAAGGACGTACAGTGTATGACTATTACTGGAAGCGGAGTGGAGGAGACAGCATTGGGAGAACAGCTCTACTCACATCGTCAACTTGTGGCTATCTTCACATTTTAGAAACTGATGACATCTCTGGCTCTATCTTTAATTCATACATGGAAGAGAAGGATTTAAAAACGGGCAGACAAAGATCTGAGAGCGTTTGGTGAGGTAGGGAAATGAAGGTAATGATTTGTTGTAAACCTAAACACAGAGGAATCATATGTTACGTCCTGCTTCCTTCATGCTTCGCTCTTCATATGGGAAAATCACAAAAAGTAACACTTACAGATGCAATTCCCCAGACAAATGAGTTGATATGTGAACATAGCTAGGCACTGAGTTGCATTCACCAATGTCAGAGTCTACTTTGTAAAGAGTATTCTTTATACGTGAAGTGTATTTATTGTGTCTGTGTGTTGGTTTTGTTGTATAACCTTCATACAATTCACACAGAAACATTTTACTTTGTGAAAAGATGGCGTGAGATTTTGTTTATACTGTGTGTTACTACCTCTCTCAGTTTAATTCTCTCTCGCGCGCATACACACACACAAATATGCAATGCAATGACACATTGAAACACAGATACCAACAGCAAATACACAAAGACAGATGCACATGTACATGAATGCAAAAATGCACACAGGCACATTCTTGCATGCACACACGCACGCACGCACGCAAGAACGCATGCACACACACACACACACACACACACACACACACACACAGAGGGAGCGGCATGGATTAATGCGTGTGGCTCAACTATTTCATTTATTAATGTCGGAGGCCTTTTGTGATCAGGGCATTTTTCAGGTTGCTAACCATTATTCCCTCCAGGCCCCGGGCTCCTCAAAGGATTCAGAGTGTGTGTGTGTGTGTGTGTGTGTGTGTGTGTGTGTGTGTGTGTGTGTGTGTGTGTGTGTGTGTGTGTGTGTGTGTGTGTGTGTGTGTGTGTATGTGTGTGTGTGTGTTTGTGTGTGTGTGTGTGTGTGTGTGTGTGTGTGTGTGTGTGAGAATGTGTCTTAGCCAGCCTTATGGTTATGGTTATGGTCTAACCAAGTAGTCTGATATTTTCCCTTTCTATTCTTCGGGGGATTCACGTTGCCATTCCTGACTGTACTTAATGCTCCCTCTCCATTTGTCAACACAAGCCTAAGCAGCTCCAAGCCTGTTTGGTTTGCAATGAAAGGCTTTTTTTTGCACCTCCATCATGCCTTGAAATATTGCTGACTGTGCTGCATCCATCAACATAACAAAAGTATCCCAGACAGGGGCGAGCGAGGCGGGGAAAGACAAGGAGAGTGAGAGAGAGAGTGAACAGTAACACATCTCCTGTCTCTCGGTCCATGATGTTCATCTCCCACTCCACCCCAGTGTATTAAAATGTGTTTACACAGAACTCAGGACAACTATGGCACAAATTACATGCACACACAAACATAAACTTGGACCAGATGGCTTTACTCCTGCACTGAATAATAGCTGGTGTTTGGTTCCGTTTTCATGGGCCTCACTCTGCCACCGCCTCAAGAATAAATTAATTCAATGGTTTATTCTTGCTTTTTGTTTGTTTGCAGAAGAACCTTTGTTTACTGGCCAGTGGGTTAATGCGGGACACTGACACAGTAATTAATTGAAATCACTCTGGGGGTAGAGCGTGTATAACGGTGGGAGGCTGTGAGCATTTCATTCGCAGCGTCAGGGCCCGCGCTGCATCACTGCACTGTACACGGCCAGAATTAAAATGAGTGACGGGATCACGCTTACAAAAGAGTGAATGGACCAAACAGACCCAAACATTCAAGTGGTCAAAGGTGGTCAAGGACGGATGCATCCGTTTATAAGACCTATTGAGTGGATACGCTAACAGATCTATAGTCTCACTGCTCCCAGCCACACACATACATTCTGATCACAGTGTTTTATGTGCATAGGGATGAGTTTTGTCCTTTTGCTTTAGGCATAAATTAATTTCTATAGGATTAGAAAAACACACTGGCTCAACGTCAAACACAGACATTTTGTCTATATTTGTCATGTGAATGCTAACACATGGACAAAATGAGAGGACAAAATGGGGCAGTACCAGTGGAAATCACAGAGGGGCGCTGTGGCCAATTGCATATGTGAATGACTATGAGACAAGACGTGAGATTTTGCAGGTTTCTACATTTTTTGCCCTTTCTCCGAGAAGTACATTATCACAATTTCCCCGTGATTATTGTCATCACCTCTGTGCTGCCCACTAGTGGGTGCATAGTTTAGTAACTGTACAAGCACATTGTGTACAACGCTTTAACCTTTTGGATGCTCACAAAACAAACACCAAGCCAGTATCTGCAGAAATCAAAAAAAGAAAGAAACTTTTTCACAATACTCTTGTCCTCGAGAGGATGCATTACTTCATAACTATGCTAGGATAAAGTAGAGTATATGCAAGCAAGCCTATGTGCACCATGTGCATCTTTGAAAACCTGTCAGATATGGAGAGAATTGATGAACTGGTGCAATACCAGCAGAAATCACAGGGGGCAGTGTGGCCAAAATTGAGAGTGCGACATGCAGGAGTGGTGAGGATTTTGAGATTGTGATTTAGATTGCCATGGCTTCTGATGCTGCTGTTGTCAAAGTATATTTTCACAACCATCTCCACTGTTACTATGCGTGTTATCATGAGAACCCGTAGACTCTCCACTGCCTCCTAGTGGATGCATTGCGTAACTACCATGCTGGTGTCAAATACAAATTGAGGTTCTTGGCCTGTGATACTCTGTGGCACTTTTTGTGGATAAGGGCCACATGTAAATAAACATCAAGGCTTTATCCTCAAAAATTGTGATTAAATACAAGTGTTAATGATTAGTTGGTTGTGTGAGTCCAAACTATATAACACCCGCAACATCAGAATTCTTTTCTGCATTGATTTAATGGATGAAAGGGCTGAGAGCTAAAGTGGTTTCAGGTCAAAGCTCAGACAAAGAGATAGACAAACATTTTCTATAACAGGAAACGCTGCTAAACAGAGGAAATACAGTGTCAAAATGGACCAAAGATTTTCATCAACCTCTCAACCCGCCTGAGTCACCATGTCAAACCACACTCTGCACTGTGAGAGTCACAAAGCTGGTATTCAGCGCTGTCATTCACAAACTGCCAGTTACCAAGGCCGGCACACAAAAGATGCAGTTAGAACACAGAGCACAAAAAAAAACCTGGAGCGGTGAGCGGTGGACAGGAGTAAGATGATCTAATCAACTGTCTTCATGTTTCCCTTATAGGTGACATGGGAGCACACAGAGTCCAATGGCTCATTTGTATGGCTTTTTAACAGCCACAGAATGTGAGGCCATTTCAGCGCATCATTTCTTTATATCGAAAGATGATGATGTCTGCGCGGACACGGCTAAAGTGAAGAAATGGAGGAGAGGATACATGGTCAAAAATCTTCCATCCACTTATGACCCCATCGTAGAAATCTTTTTTTTTTTTTTTGCAATCTGATGTTGTAAAAATGTCCCAAAGTCATTAAATATGAACTGTCCAAATTAGAGGATCAACTAAAAGCTTTTAAATCAACATTGGTGTTTAAAGAGTAATGGATGTTTTTGTTTATCATGTCATCTATTAAAACTGTATACAAACAGTGTATATTGTGCTGCATGAAGACGATCCTGCGTGAGCTACAAGTGCAGGGACTTCCACTGAGGTGAAAAAGCATGTGTGACAGTTTGCTCACCTGCAAGCGTGTCGTCCCCGGCCTCGGTGTTTTGGGATTGGACCTCATCACCAGCAGCTCTCAGATCTCCACCGACATCTCTGTCGGCGTCTTCTAAAAAACGTGTCTTTCAACTCTCGATATTTCACCCATCTGGTGCCGTGTGCGTCACATGGCGGAAACATCATCGCCTTGCACGTCATGACTCTGACCACTCACATGAGTTTCTGCAGAAATGAGAGAGGAGGCACAGCAGGAGAGGGTCGGACATTTGCATTCATGCATTCACCTCCTCTGGAAGTCATCAGGAGAATATCTGTGCGTGTCTGACTGCAGCTTAAGCACAGTACAAATACAACAGTCATTTGAATTGATTCTCCCACTGAGGATTCTGGAGCATGCAACAATGTGCACTGGTCAGAATCATCAACATTCATTTGGTATATTCATTAAATCGTGTGACTCACTCGTCACTGGTCTGACAGCAGCATCTTCAAGTCCCGGCTGGTGGCCGACCTTCTGTCTGGGCATGTTTACGTATGTAAGTCTGTGGGTGAGAAGGCATCAAGAGAATATCACTTGCATGAGTGTATCCACTTAAATATGTTTCACAGCTTTGGTAAATACTCGCCTGACGTGATCAAATGAAAACCGCTGAATCGTTTTTCACAACAGTGGAATGTTTTAATTTGAGAAGTTCGTTCATTAAAACTTTTCTATTTTCGGAGCAATTGATACGATAAGAGTGGAGGCCAAATTAGCTTTCCCCAGCTGTGGTCTAAATCTGGATTGCTGGGTTGCCAGACTTGTGTCTGCAGGTGATGAATGTCACGACAGAGTTGGCTCAGGTTCGCCAGATGAATCTGGACCAAAGAGCCACTAACTGCAACTGATTTCCAGTCCAAAGTCTCTGACCCCAAATCTGGCAGCGTAAGGAGATGGAGCCAGGTCACATTTTGTTTCCCAGCGCTGACGCTCGCTTATAAATCGTCGTACTGCAGCACAGAACTGATAATCTGAGTGAGGTGTCGTTTGGTCTCATCCTGTAGACCTGATTGGTTTATCAGATGGTTTGAGGGCGAAATGGGATAATGGATTTCAAAGTGTTGTAAATGATGTTGCCAAAGTTGACTTCCAACAGTTTGTGAAGCCTTGTTGATCTCATGAACACGTTAAGCCATTTTAAGAATTGGTTTTCACCCCTCTTTAGTTGTACATTTGTTTGTTTGCTTGTCTTTTACCAGACTTTGGAAAACTTAGATCACCTCAATACATAATGCAGCATTGGTCAGTGAAAAACCTTCATTTTACCTCTACACATAAATCAAAGATTATCAATGTGATGAAAACAGAAACCACCTTTGACTTTTAACTTTTACCCCATATTCCGTCTGCTAACGTGGAGCAGGCAGAGATTATGACCAGCCACTAGGCCACATACACATATAAAATGTATATAAATGTGTGTGTGTGTGTGTGTGTGTGTGTGTGTGTGTGTGTGCAGGGCAGTAATTACATGTGACTCACAAGAAAAGAGAAAAAATAAAGCCCAAACATACTGTGATGTGTTGTATTACATTATATCATTGAATCTCTCACACACACACACACACACTAAGAAGTTGGAATGGAAACATTAAAAAGGTGTCTCCAACTGCTACAACACACAATCATCACTCTCTCTCGTGTGTGTGTGTATATGTGTATACCTCCATTTGCCACTATCTCCTCTATGTGCATTCTCAGAAGCTCGAGTTAATGACATTGGTAAGCAGACATGTTCAACAACATATCGGTGCATGTAAACATTGTACACCACAGCCCCCCCCCATGCTTTTATCTGTCCTCTTATCTCCCGTCCTCGAAATCTGCTCATCATCGCTCGCTGCCTCTTCTCTCTCCACTCTCCTCTGTCTCTTTCCAACCATCTCTCTTCCCCAGGCATCCCTCTCCTTTCCTTTTCCACACTTTTTGGTCTGCGTTACAATTTTCCTCTCCTCTTTCTCTCTTCCTTCCTTTCTTCCATCACTCCTTCTCCATCTCTCACCTCCAGTGGCGTTATTTATTTCTCTCCCCAACTCCCATCCGTCTGACGCTGCGCCCGCCTCACCAGGCATTCATCCACCATCGATCTGTTGCTGATGTGCTGCAATGGAGGAAGTAAATAAACAGAGTAAAAACCAGGAATCCTAAAAGATCTTGTCTTTGCATGAACGATGGTTATTCATCACTGGCTTGTCTCCTCGTACCTGCTCCTCCCGCCTATAGGAGACCATTTATCTCTAATTGTAATAGTGAGTCAGGTGGGAGGGGGGGTGGGTTAGTGGGAGAGAGGAAATTATTAAATGTCACCACTGGTGTGATGCCACCTGGGGCTGAGATGCCATCTTTGTCTTGGGCTTAGCTGCTGGTCAGATGGATGCTTCAGCTTTATTGGCAGACGAACTAATTTCCACGCTGCCTTGTGGCAAGAGGGCTGAAGGGAAGGAGAGCGAGGGAGTGAGGGTGCAGATCCGTTATGCACATGTGAAAGGGCCGCGTTCCAATTTTTGCCGTGTAAAGTGAGAAAGGCGGAGATGGATGTGACGAACAAATGTGAACAATAGGTGGAGAGAATTAGAGAGAATATTCTCCAGAGGTGCATTTCATTGAAATCCCCGACCGAACCCCTGCTCCTGTTACCCCGGCCCTCCACCTTCACCTCCACCCCCCATTACCAATTAGCTTTAGGCCATAATGGATGTTGTTTGCCGTGTTTCCCTGTCAGCAGATTGAATTAGCGCCTCTGTGCGAGTGTGTGTGTGTGTATGTGTGTGTGTGTGTGAGCGATCATCTTATCGGCTCTTAGTACAGTAATGAAACACAGTTATAAATGGCTGCAATCCTGTTAACAAAACAGCACCTGAGTGCGGCTCGCTAGATAAATCAGAACTGGGCCGTCGCCACGCCGACCCGGCGGCTGTTGCTAAGGCGTGGAATCACCAGGAGACAATTGAATCATTTGCTCACTGTCTGATAAAGCATCTGTCTTTAACAACCAGATCCCTGGTATAAAGAGATAAATAAAAAAATAAACAAGACTATTTATTTGAGTTCAGGAGACATTTGTGATCGAACTCTTTCTTTGTTTTGCCACATTTGGCATTTTAAACAAAGCCCCTGCTTGGCTTCTGGTCTTTCTTCATCGCACCATGGTGATATGGATTGTCATGCATGCACTCCGTCTTTCACACAAACACACACACACACTCACACACACACACACACACACACACACACACACACACACACACACACACACACACACAAACACACACACACATTCCTCTGTCTTTGTGCTGTGGGACTATTAAGACAGTGTCTAAGGCTGCGACATACTCCAGTGCTCACATACTTAATTGTGTTAATGTTTGAGTTCACATAATCTTTCAGGGCTGTCATTCTCTCAGATTATTCAGCCCTGTTTTCAATTACTGGACGCCTCAGCACTGTAGACCCAGAATGTATGATATACCTCCCTGTGTGTGTGTGTGTGTGTGTGTGTGTGTGTGTGTGTGTGTGTGCATTAGTGCCATTGTTTGAGTGTTTGAACTAAACCAGCAAAATATAGATCCAGGATGAACTAGCATGAATCATTTTTGATTTTGCTACCGGGCGATGAGCATGTGTGTGTGTGTGTGTGTGTGTGTGTGTGTGGGTGTATGTATGTGGGAGCCTGCACATACATATGTGTTTGCACACGTTTACATATTTACACAAGCAGCCCAGGCTTTCAACGGCCAGTCAGTTGAAAAATTGAACGGCTCCTCCTCAAACTCATTTTGAAACCTGTTTGCAATGGTTTTGGCTGCAGTCACACACCACGCCACATCATCAGTTATTGTGAAGAGCGGGAGAGTGAACTCTGTTAGTGTTTCAACACACACACACACACACACACACACACACACACACACACACACACACACACACACACACACACACACACACACACACACACACACACACACACCCATGCATGCACTAGTTAGCGGAGCAGAAGTCAAGTTTGCGGGAGTAAGAAAAATAAAAACCACATAGCACAGTCATTACGTGCTGAACGGGGCCCACTCAAGCAGATCAGATGTGTGTGTGCGTGCGTGATTGAGACACAAAGAAACAATATGTCCACATCGTGTGTGTGTGTGTGAGTGCTCCTGTCAGTCATCGTACCCTCTTGTTGCTACAGGAATGTCCTCACCACGGTTTACTTACTGTCACACTAAGCTGTGCAAATGACAATGTACCCTACAGTCAGGATTACGTTTGGATATTTAAGGTTAATTCTTGTGTTCCGTGAAACCAGGAGCTGTGTATCAGCCCCCATGAAGACTTAGATTCAGGGGAAAGGCAGATGAAAACAACATGTTGGTGTTTTTGTGTCCCATAATCACTTAATTACACAATAAAAAAGAAGAAGCAAAAGATAGCATACTGGTGATAACTGTTCAATTAAATGTTTGATGCCAGGAATAAAAAAAACAAGATTTAAAACCAATTTTCCGCCGGATTAAAGAAAAAATAAGTATGTCTTGAAAGAAGAAAAAGTTGTATGGGAGAGGAAAATATGTAGATAAATGTGGAATTAGGGTGTTTATATCAAAACAAACGCATTTAATAGCAACTAAAGCCCAACCGTGTTATCTTATCAGGGATGTATCTATGGACATGGAGAGGGGGGACTATAGGTTCAAGGTACCTGGGACCCTATCCCCCACAAAAAAAAACAGATTATACAAAACTATATTTTTGAATAAGTATCAAAGAATGAGGATTTAAGTATCAAAATGATAAAAAGAGTAAACCAATGCTGATAACTAATGGTTCACAAGAAAGAGCATGTGACTTTGTGTTGTATAATGAGACACTGTTGGATTGAAGTGTTAGGGTTGTGAACTGAGGGATGAAGGAGATGGCTTTCGGACGATGGGTTAAGGTTTCAGAGGAAGCTGTGACGAGGCTGGGAACATGGAGGATGAGACTGGAGGTGGCGACTCCATGGCAGGGTTTTCGACCGGGACTTCCAGGTGATGGTTGCCATGGCACCTGCAGACAGAGAAGAGAAACATACTCAAGAGAAATGTTATGGGCATGTGCAGGTGATAGAATGAATGAATCCAATCAGTTAAGAAGTGGTGAGGTGTGTCCTTACTACTGAAACTCACTCCTAACATCTCCTCCATCATGGGGCTTTCCCAGCATTTTGGAGTCTCCGGTTAGATTATTATTGCTATTATGGCTATTCTTAGCGACTCCACCCCCCTCCCCCCTCAGGTCAGAAAGGGCCCGTGGCAACTTCCTGATTTGCATACTCTCTCACATAATGTCCTTTAGTTTGTTTAGGTAAACAGATTCTACCTGCGGATGACCTGTGACTGGAGGGGACGGTGACATCAAAGACCTCGCCGACTCGTCTGTTGACTGATGTTTAAAATTCAGCGGAAGGACATCTGACTTGTCGTTAATCATGCAAAGACCTTTCCCTTCACAAACACTCTTAAGCTAGAGTCAGACAGTTGTCTGATGAACTTGCTTGATTTATAACCTGTTTCATTATCTGTTCGCTTATATGGATCCGACATGTCAGGCCAGGTTCATGTTTGGTTTTGGTTTGGATATATTGGTACGTGAGCCTGTTACCGGGGAAACATCAGGTTTGGACTGGATTTGGCGAATTTTCTTGGCGAGTTAAGACCAAGTGACAACATCCGGGACTGACAGAGAAAGTCAACAGGGAATGTTTTCATATGACAACTATAGGGAGGGTTCTTTTCATTTCTTGTTTTTATTCTATTGAAATTTGAAATTGTGCAAAATTAAGGGCGTGGCCGCTCGAGTGACACCTGGGCTGTCCTGTCACGCTCTGTGGATGCTGCGACAGCACCATGGGCCCACCCCCAGCTCTACCTGTGTTCCGCCTCTTCGTCCGATAATGGATGACCCAGGAAGTAGGAGGGAGTTAGGCATCGGCAAGATGTCGACGAATGACAATGAGGCTCATGAGCACCTAGGGGTGACGTCACGGATGCTACGTCCATCTTTATATACAGTCTATGGTTAAGACATTTACTTTGTGTAGGGGCACACGTTGATTGTTAAAAGTGACAGAGCGACTGTCTTTTCCCTGTTATTGGGGGGAGACTTCCCCCTATTGAAAACCAGGGTGTGGGCATCCCCTTTACAAAACAACACAGAGTCCACTGGTTACACAGGCTCGTCATCTCTCTGTCCTCCAATGTCAGCACCAGAGCTGTATAGTTTTCAGTCTTTAGTAAGTATGAGGCAGTGACAGGAAAAGATGACATGCTGACCACACTGCTGTGACAGACGCAACACGCTCTGTCTTTATACTTGCTTCAGCCACTTGCTCTCTGAGTCAGGTGAACCTTTTATTTCATTACGGCCACCGTGGAACACTTTCAGCTCATTAGCTCGAGTGGCATTTCATGTAAAAATATAATCATCTCATTTTGCCCATACGCTGGGTATCTGCATATGTATGCATGACAATGTGTGAACTCTGATGGGAGTGGGCAGATTACAAAATGTGTATCTCTTGGACCCATTTCAGACCAATGTGAAACAAGTGCAGAGTCATGATAAGGGCCAAATGGACCATAACATCACTCAGTTCCGATTTTGGAGGCATGGAATGGAATTTTATCCTGTGTGATCAATACATTTCCTGACCTTTCAGCCTTGACCCGGATGGAAAATGTAAAGAGGTCATGGAAAGATGTGAATGAGGAACCACAGGGAGTCAGGAGCAGAGAATTATGGTATGGATAAAATATGGCATTATAAAAAAAATAAAAAAAAAACAATTGTAAGAGTACAGTAGAGTGCAACAGAGTGAGAAATGCTGTGCTGAAATGATCTTATGGTTTCAGGTGCAATGCTACTGGGTGGCAGTGACAGCTGCTACCCCCACGTATGAATGGTTAACAATGCATTGCAATGCGATGTTGTAATTTTGACCAAAATGTAAATAGAGTTCCTCAGTTGGTCCCGAATCCAATTTTTCAGAAAAAAGGTTTTGGCACCTTTGCCTTTGCCTTTATCTTTAAAACCTTTTAACCTTTCTGTTTCTGCATTTTGACAAACAAGGCTAAATAGCATGTCGGGGCCTTTGTAACCGGGTCCGGTTGCGGCTGCAGGATGCTGTTAGAAGAAGGACAGGCCGGGGAGACAGCTGAGGTTGTTTGCCATCAGGTGTGTGTGAAGATATCTCCAAACATTTGGACCCTGGAGATAACAACATGCCAGAGGAGGGAAGGCAGAGAGACAGACAGAGATGAGTGTATTTCCCTGAGACCACCTAAGCTGCCTAATCAAGATATGACTCCACTGTGTGTGTGTGTGTGTGTATGTGTGTGTGTGTGAGAGAGAGAGAGAGAGAGAGAGAGAGCGATCGAGAGAGAGTGTGAATGTGTGTGTTTGTTTGTGTGTGTGTGTGTGTGTGTGTGTATGTGCATCAGTATGTGCCTGAGATAAAAGTCAGTGAATCAGAGGTTTCCCACATCCTGATCCCCTATAGCAGGTGAAGCAAGGTGCTTGTGTGTGTGAGCGCGCGTGTGTGTATGTGTGTGTGTGTCTGTGTGTGAGTAAGTGTGTGTGTGTGTGTGTGTGTGTGTGTCAGGCGACTTGGAGGCTGCACACAGCCCCCATCACATCACCTAGACCATGGGGACCAGACCTGCACTGGAATAATGAGCAGTGCGCTGTTGCGTCTGCGTGCGTGTGTGTGTGTGTGTGTGTGTGCCTATGGGGGCGAGTGATAAACGTTAGCGCTGTGATGTTGCATTAATTGCGCGCAGAGTCTTTAGTTCCCTTTTGCACAGTTAATGAAGACACGACATGTCGCTCATTCCTCTCTGACGCTCCACTCTGAGTGCCACTTTGGCCTTGGCTGCATTTGAACACTGTAATTTGGCTTTTAAATTAAATAAATGAGTTATCTAGGAGATCCCGAGGATTACGATTATCATTATTTTTCCCTTAGTGACAAACGCCACGCTGTGATTGGTTAATGGCTTTGTTCTGAGTGGCAGTCGTCCTATGGGGTTGTCCGGAGCGAGGAAAATAGAGAGGGAGGGGAAGGCGCCAATCTGTACCACTAATGAGGTGCAATTATGTTGCTGGCTGTCTGTTGATGTGACCCCCACCAAACACATTCACACACACACACACACACACACACACACACACACACACATCGAAGACATAATATAAAATGGATGAATATATGGATGTTGGCTGAAGGGAAGACTTGTTTGTGACAGAAATGTTCTGATGGTTGCGCTTTTTAGGAAGTGACATTATGTATTATATTTGGAGCTAGTTAAAGGGAGAGTCCACCAGTTGTATTACCTAAGTCTGCTTATATGTCCTCCTCTCAGCTCCGCTTGAGGCTGTCATCTACACTCATTTTGGAATAAAAAGAATTTCAAATCTTGTTAGTAATTCAGACATACTGTATAAGGCACATGAACAGCTATATCACAAGGCCCTAAAAGTACTCCACCGGCAAGAGGGTCCTAGGTTCGACGCCCTACTAAACATCAAACAGAAAACCCTGTAACGGCCTTTAGGTTAGGAAATAATGTAACAAAAAAAGACCTTGAAAACAGAGTTTGGTTTGTCTATTCTTGGCCACCATAGAAATATGGCAGCCTCCAGTGTTTATTCTGAGATTGAGAACAAGGACTCAAATCAATTTGATATTTTCCGTCTTTTTTTTGCTAATATTTCTGCTAATAGGTCAACAATACATACTGTACCTTTACTGTACATAGTTGTATGATCTCAAGAATGTATTGTATCCGTCTGGACGACCGAGTACACTTCTCTCACACCGCACACGCTAACCCACCACCATCGTCAACAACAACAACAATGGCGGATTACTTGTAGTCCAATGTGTCCCGAAGCAGGAGTTCTACCTCGTGCTCAGTCCACACGAACGACTCCTCTCACGCTCGCGCACTATTTTCTGCCACCGTCATCCAATCCCTCTACCTTTACTTCATCTTGTGTATGTTTACATCTTTAGAGTTTGCTGCGCACGCTCCGTGTCTTCTTCTCTGGTCTTGGAGTATAAATCTGGCAGTTTTACAGCGCCACTCAGGCCTGGAGGCTATACTGCAGTGTTCTCGGTTGTTCCCATGTATGCAACGAATAAATAAATAAATAAATAGATAAACAGATAAATAGATGAATAGATTAATTAATTAATTAATTAATTCACAAATAACCTTGTCATTTTAGAATATCATTGTTGGGGTATTGTGACATTACTAAGTTGGCATCTCGGTTTCTTTATTTTCCATGTCACGATGCCAGCGTTTGTCTTCCAGCTCCTCACCTTGGACACCACGAGTGTATCTGCTGGTGAACCGACGATGTCAGTTCCTGTGCGTTCGCACATTAATGGAGACGTACAAAGTCTTTATGTCCTCACTGAAAGCCAAAGTGAAGATGCGTTGGAGCAGACATCACAGCAGCGGCGAGGCTGGATCCTTCCCGCTCAGTTGGCAGAAAGCCATCCACTTCGGCCCTTTGTCTATTTCTCTGAATGCTTCTTTCATTGTTTTGGACTTCTTTCAGATAATCTCATTTAGACTTCCCCTCTTGATTCTCCAGCCCTTTTCTCTCTCTCAGCGGAGCTCCCGTCCTCTCTCCCATGGCTCTGTCTTTCTCTCCCTCTCTCACTCACTTCCCCTGAATGCAGCGCAGTATTGATGTTTCTCTCTCCACCGCGGTCCCTGTGATGCTTTTCCTCCTTTTAGCTTGGCCCTTTGTCTCCCACCTTTTATTTGTCAAAGGTTCTCTGTAGTGTTCTCTCCCCAGGTATACGCTCTCGCTCTCTCTCTCATGTGCACAGATGTATAGATACACTGAGGATTTACAGACGTTTTGAAGGCTAAGACCAATAATGAGTTGTTGTTTTTTAACGGAAACTGTTGTGAAAACTCAATACGCAGTATTTATGAAAATGGCCATTTCCCCTTTGAACAATAAACGGTGACAATGTAATTTCCCGTGTCGCTTTGGACTTGAAAATATATAATAAAACATTCAGTACTTTTTGATTACATTTGTCTGAATTTTTCATATTATGGAGGGATGGGACATGACTCAAGAAAAAACCCATTACATTTGGTGCGAATCCAGATGAGTTTTTCCACCTTTTGTAACATTGCAGGATATAACTTGTAAGATTTTTGTTGATTTATCATGATTAATATATGGCGCCAAAATGGCTAGAGCTGGCTCTAGGTACAACCCAGTGGCTCAATGAGTCTCTGTGTGCCTTTATAATATAAATGTTGTGTGGATATAAAGTTTATATCCACACAACAGCAGGTCGTCCTCCATGGAGGCCGCCATGTTTTTTACTAAGAATGCATAAACCAAACTGAATTTGGAGTAGGGTCATTTCCTCTGTGAAAAGGAACGAGAGCAAATTGATTAATAGCTGGCTGCAATATGTAACCTTACCACTAGAGAGCACCAAATCCCACATCGTGCACCTTTAAGGAGACTGCTGGGCTTTGGTGGAGGTTAGTGCTCTACTGACTGATCTAAATGACCTTTACCAGCCACTTGGATCTGATTTGTTAAAGTTACTCATATGTTTTTTGGGGGAAACTTATTTCAGCATCATTAAATCCAACACATTGTACATTTGATATGCCTTGGAAAACAACTTTGGTCATTTCACTAACGTGTCACAATAAGGCAGTGATGTGTTGTCTTCTCTCCTCACACAGAGTCTACAGTATGAAAACAGGTGTATTGAAGATATCACCAGGTGCAGTGGTTACACTTAAACCACAATGTTCCCAGTTTAATCCAGATCCCTGTGGGTATCATCTACCTTTTCTCCTCATTGGCAATTAAAAACAAAATGCTTAATCCTGGACTTAAAAAAAAAGGAGAAAGAGAAAGGAACCCTCTTTTCAGATCGATAAAACCTCTTAACAGTATTTACTGTAGGTCATCATGGGACACAGACACTCAGCACCCGGACAGACGAAACAGCTCAGTGATGGTTGATCTGAGACACAATGCAGCCTGCAGGTGAAGTCAGCTTTAACTTCCACGCTTACTGCCATACTTACCAAATGTTTACTAAAGATGATTCGGGCTTGATTTATACTTCACTTGGCACCTGTGAAACCGTCTCCACGTTTACAAGCAAATGTCCCGACGAGCCGACCCGAGGGGGGCGAGTGCCGGATGAGGCCGGACGTTTCCGGGAGCATCCAGTCAGCAGACTCTGGCCTTAATACCACAGCCTGTATCCGAGCAGAGAGGATATATAGGGAGCGATATGGAGACAGATGAGTGATGGGTGGACAGGAGGACGGATGGACGTACGAAGAAGGGATGTAAAAAGAGACGGCTCGTGTGGAGAAGAGGCTGTAAAGAAGCGGGGAGGTTGGTTGCGGTGTGTTTAAGAGCTTGGCAGAGGAGCCGCTATACCACTACAGTGACTGTGGTTTCTGGGGAATCTGTGTGTGTGTGTGTGTGTGTGTGTGTGTGTGTGTGTGTGTGTGTGTGTGTGTGTGTGTGTGTGTGTGTGTGTGTGTGTGTGTGTGTGCGTGTGTGCGTGTCTGCGATATGGGGGGAAAAGGATCCAGGGTATTTTCCTGGCATTTGATGGACAGCTTAACGCCTGGCTTGTAAAAACAGCAGAGCAAAATGTTCCACATGCCAAAGGACGGGGGGAGGTCAAACACACACACACACACACACACACACACACACACACACACACACACACACACACACACACACACCCAGTGACACACATATACAGATAGAGAAAGAGATATGCATGTTCCTCAGCACAATAAAAGTAAAGTACAGAGATAGCCTTATTTATTAGGGGTCCCGTGGTGTGGGTGGGTCACTGGATGGTAGTGTGTGTCTGCGTGTGTGTGTATGTGTGACAACTAAGTTTTTCCTGACATGTCCCAGATTGCATCCAGCCCCATCAGATTTTTTCGACATTTCCCATGCGAGAGTCTGTTGAGGCGTCCACACGGGCCCAACTGGCAGCGGCGCTCGAACGTAGTGCGCAACAGCCTCTATTGTGATGTGCTCACAAGTGATGACTCAGCCGCACTCCATGTCTTTCCACATCGAGCTGAATCACACATCCATCTCCATCGGGCCCGGCCTCAGTCCAGCGGAGCGTGCAGGAGACGCAGCCATTGCACAAGCGCTCCGTTTTTCGCCAAGTCGTCAGTCCTCCTTCAAATCTCCATGTGACAGTCGTGAACCGGCGTTACAACATTTTGTGTTTTCGCATGTCGCCGGGCGATTAAGCAATGAAAACAGGAGCCGAGTGGAAACAGTGCGTCAGGCTGCTGACCGATGTTTGGGCAGATAAGGGATGTTTTTGTTCCTCTGAAAAACAAAATGTCACATTTGTCATTCTGAACGGACTTTGGAGCAGAAATGATGAGGAACCGGCACTAAATCAACTGCCTGTCAGATGATTTGGGGCCTTTTCAAGAATATGTCCGCAAAAGATGTGAAAGAGGTCGTATTCTCCCTTTTCGTGGAATGTGTGTTGGAGGGGGCGGGGCTAAGGGGCGGGGCTCCAACTGGAGGCTTATCACCGGTCGTCCTCCATTTACCGTCTACATCCTGATCGGGCTGATGCCACCGTGCCTGTGTCAGTCTGTGAACGGACTGGACGGTTTCTAAATCAGCTCAGAGCAGTTGACCAATCACAACAGACCAGGCCAGCCGGCCAATCAGCAGGCAGGGATTTTCCATGGGGGTGGGGCAGGAGCTGTGGTGAGAACAGGAGCTGGAGCAGTGGAGGGTATGAGGAGACTGCGGCAAATTCTGAACACATCAGTGTGTCAAGCTGTTTTCGTGGTGATAAGAATAAAAACATAACAGACTAAACAAACAATAGTGTGTCGCCGTGACAACTCCTGTAAGTATATATGTAACTTCAACTGTTGAAGTGTCTCCATGTGTATCATCACGGTCCCATGACGGCCATAGAAACAGGTCTTTTATTCAATTCCATGTATTCAGTTATAGCTTTTGTAATTTGGGGGGGTTGGTCTGCCATTTTGAGTCCGCACTGAACCGTCTGAACTGCGACTGGATGGAACTCTGGCATTCACTGTCCCCAGAGGATGAACCCGCCCCCCCCAACACGCTGATCCCCTGACTTTCTCTGTCAGCAGGTCAAAACCCTCACAGTGAAATATCTCAACCTCCTCAGATTAATGACACAATCACCGTGCAGACGGTCCAGATGTTCTTGGTCCCCGGAGGGTGCATCCTAATGACTTTGCTAATTCCCCGACTTTTCCTGTAGGAAAACAAGTGGGCTGACATTTGAGGTTTTAAGCGAAAAGACTCCGACAGCCACAGGATGGATTAGCATGAAATGTGCTGCACGCGTTCACGCCGCCCCGAGGATTAATTGTAATAGCTTTGATGATCTCTTTATTTTTCATTTCATGCCGTTGTCGTCAGGTAGAGGCGCGCAATGCAAGTGTGATAATAACCGGCGTGATGAATAATTGATTAGATGCACGGTGAAAACGAGCGTCAGCAATAAATAGTTTTATGGGTGTCTGATGTTTACAAAATGCAAATATTTAATTACTCATTTCATTGTAATCAGTTTGTACTGATTGCTCTTTAACAGTGAAGAACATGTTTTTCTAATCAAGCCTTCGTAGCAGCTACAAATTTATTATCCAGCTGATACAGTATGTGAAGCACCACCTTCTGTGAGATACCGTGTTTGTCTCCACTGGCATGAGGAGTCTCGGTCATGGCGCCACCTCACTGTGAGTCAGGTGAACTCATGGAAGAAGCATGTGCTGCCTCCGTGGCATCAGAAGACTCTTTTATCATCAAAACATCTCCACTTCATTTGCACATATAATGATGAATCTGCTTTTGCCTCAGCAAAAAAATAAAAAAGTTGTGCGTTTTTTTGAGGGGGACAGATTCTCCCCCTCTGGTGCTGAGGTGATTCATCTTTTTCTGCAGAGCTATACATCAGCTCAGTCCAGTCAAAATGAATCATAATATTACGACGGGGGGAAAAAAAGACACAAAACTCAAAAACCCAAAGATCAGCAGCAATTTGTAAATTATAACACATATTTTTCAACCTGGAATTCATGAGTGCTCGCTTGACTTAACAGTGACTTCATAAGTTAGATCGGCATGGATTAAAAGGCCATTAACAAAGATAATATCTGATGGGTTTTAAGGAGAAGGGAGAAAGTGAAGCCAAATACAGGAAAGTAGCGGTGGATCAGGGATCAGTGCAGAACTACTGACACAGTCCTTGTTTATCGTTAGATCAATAGGGTTGTCAATGTTATCAATTAGTTATTAATTACTGTACACTGTGCACTTTAAAAAAGAAAACAACAATCCTTGAAAAAAAATCTTAGTGACTCTAGTTTAGAGAAAAGACTTGATTGGACCAGGGCTTTTCGGGGACCAATCAGATTTCAGCAGGCGCCCGACTTTATTTTACATTTGGGTAAAACCTGGGTTATGACTTGACTTATCCAATCAATTGCACTATTGTCCATTTCCAACGGGACATGAATACACTGAACAAAGAATATCTTTTACAATTCTAGTACATAGAATATATATATATTATTTTGGCAAACGTTTTTATCCAAACACAGGGTGGATGGAAAGGCTGGGGAATTGCACCTGCAACCTCATGTATTCAAATGCTTATCTGACTCCACTATGATAACTTTACAGTGTCGGACCTTTTTCCATCAAAGACAAAACAATCTCATCCGCTCAGGTAGCTGAAGGCAAACTGGCATCGTGTCCATACTCGACCGTCGGTCCCTTGTGTTGATTGTGTCATCTGAAGGCTTGTGATGTCACGCGTGCATGGCACTCCAACCTATAGCTCTGATTGACTGTAACAACGGAGACGCTCAACTTTTAATCAGGATGCCAATCCTTGTGACTCCGGTCACACCAACATGTTGACACCTATTCCAAACATCTGCTGGAAGGTGGACGACCAACACAATGGACTGATGTTCTCTGCTGTCACGTCAACATCCTGTGGAGTAGAAATCCCCAGCATTCTTCCTGTCGGAGGGGGCGGGTGGCTCGAGGCCACATGACTTCTCTCTCCTTTGGTCACGTGACCTCCATCACATGACAGGACGAAACCACAGCCGTTGTTCGCGGGTGGTTGAGGTTCATGTTGCTGTGAGAACATTTCTTGTGAGCGGCAAAAAGCCCCGACAGGTCTGCTGCTGATGACTCACAGGAAATGAAGGGATCATCCCCAGCACCTCTGACAGAGCGACTTATCTGTTCCCTTCCCCTCCCTCCCTCCCACCCCTCCTCCCTCCATCCATACCACACTCAGCCTGTCATAACGAGGAGCTGTCACTCAAAGTCTGTCACGCTGCACTTGTTGCAACACCGTGGAGGTCACAGGACGAGCCGGCTCAACTGGGCTCAAAGTCTCGGCTGCATTTGTCGAAACCGTTTGGAGCGGCTTGGGGGGGTGGGGGCGTGGGCGCGAGGAACAGAACCAACACGGCGGACGGAGTGGATGAAATTCGGCTTATGAAGTGCAACACATGCATTATGCAGAATGAACAGAGGCCGAGGGGAAGGAGAGACAGGGAGGAGACATCTTGTCGTCACTAAAGGGGAGCGATGGAAAGATGGACAAAGGAGATGTCCCAAGGGACTATGCACTCATTCCGCATGGCTGCCCATCCATCACCATGGAAACCGAGTGTGCATTTGTGTATATTGGTGTGTGTGTGTGTGTGTGTGTGTGTGTGCGCACTGGTGGCCAGCAGTGAGCTGGAGGGTATGTGGTATGAAGACGAGGAATAATGTGTCGGTGCTATGCAAGAGGCCTCCCACTGTGCCAGCAAGAATACCTTCGAAAGTCACTATGA
>JAFBJT010106145.1:49011-69011 GCA_016785325.1 Chascanopsetta lugubris
ACCAGGAAAGAAAAATTAAACTCAGTGCCCCACCTCTCTGTGACACCTTGACCCTTTGCACACACACACTCACACACACAAATCAGCTCCCGGCATGTTTGCTCTTACGGCGTGAAAGCCCTCTCTCATTAACCTGGAGGGCACCCCCAGCCTCCCATTGTGCCCCTATCTCCCGCAGCATTCTGGGTAAAGTAGTTTAACAATGTTGGGCCGATAAGCCCAACGCAAACCTGCTGATAAGGAGTCAAAGACTGCACTTAATGTCTGTGTGTTTTCAAGGCGTTGGTTGATTGAGGAGGCCGATGAGGAGGATGTAAAAGCCCGACGGTGAACTAAATGGGTGTGTATGTATGTGTGTGTGTGTGTATATGTGTGTGTGTGTGTGCGTGTGCATGCGTGTGTGGTCAAACCAGACTGGCAGGCGTTCGGTTTCATATCTTTGTAATAACAAGTTAAACTGCCAGAAACAGCTAAAAACAGAAGACAAAAGCAAAGCAAAGCAAACACACACACACACGCTGGACAAAAGGCCTGGACTCCAATGTGTGTGTGTGTGTGTGTGTGTGTGTGTGTGTGTGTTTCGATTAGAAGCCGAGGGCCATTAGCGAAGCAATTCAAAAGAAAAGGTGAGTCAACTTTTCCTGTATTGACAAGTGAAGCAGGGAGCGGGAGCGAGGAAAGGGGAGGGGAGGTAAAACAAAGTTTACGGCAGAAGTTCAAGGTGACGCCGGCCTGCTCGCTCGCCCTCCCTCCTCCCTCTCTCCCTCTCTCTCTCTCTCTCTCTCTCTCCTTCCTCTTTGTGCTCTGCCACGAGGCGGCCGGACTGTAATTCCAGGTCAAAGGTGAACCCTCCATCCAGACTCCAATGTTGCAATAAGCCGTGTCACAAAGGCTCCGGTTGCGCCGCGATAAAAAGGTGCGAATATGTCGGCAGGAAGTCGGGGAATAAAACGCAGTAAATTTGTGCACTTTGTCCCGGAGAGTCCGTACCCTGCAGGGGGATCATCTCCACCGTTCGCCCCATATAGCTCTCATATTACACACATACACACACACTCACCCACTCGGAGGCGGCGTGGAAGCACAGGAACGATATAGCCGTGGCCTAAATGCTTTGTTTAACAAGCATGTTGCGTTCACAGACACACACTCTGCAGGTTTGTAGGAGTTGCGGGGCTGAAACCCGAGCACCTGCCTTTGTTCTCTTAATGGTTCTGTTCCGTTCTGTGATTATTGGGAATACCTGACCCGCCGGTCCGACCCCGCTACCTGGCTCACCTGCAGCAGGATACAGTTTCCCTTTCTCTCGCTATTCTTCCCTCCTTCTGTCGGCCACAGCTTCAGTTTCAAATTGCTTCCTCCACTCGTGTTTTCTTCCTCCTCCTCCTCCTCCCTTCTCATTCTCTCCTCGGTCCATTTTCTCACAACTGCTCACCATTGATGAAGACAAGGCTGCATTCAGGACACTCTCACTCAGCAGGGAAAGGAAAAACATAATCAACGTTATTTTTTATTTCATACGAATTTTTTTTAATGAAACACAAAAGGCAATAAAATTAAGATAAATAATTATTTTCTTTTTGTACACAAGGAAATATTTTGTCATATTTCCAAAGAATGACTGAAATTACATAATATAGTTTTAGTAGGCTATTGTAACCGTACAAAGCAGGTTCCAGTGGGTCTAAAAAAAAGGAACAAAAAAAAAGGGTGTTTCCGTCAAAAGGTTATGGTTCCAACTGAATCCAGTGTTTCTTAAAGAAAATACAGCTTTTTAAAAAAATAATTCAATTAAAGACCCATCCAAGAAAATCTTTCAAAGTTTCACATTAGGTTCCTTTTAAAGCTTTTGCTTTGCAGTGTAACAGCAACATGGTTGTTAAAAGTCAGTCGATGTCCTAAAAAAGAAAAAAGGCATTCATGTTCTTCCCCCTGTACATCCTATACACTGTCAGCACACAGTCCTCACAGGCTTGCATAAACACTGAGACAAAGGTAAACAAGGAAAACAAGCTAACGTAAAAAAAAAAAAAAATCAACACACGCGCACAGACATTTTTTGGCAAAGCAGGAATAAAAGTGACGAAGAAGCATAATTTGTGATTTGATCCTTATCTTGTTTTTTTTTGTCTCTCACCATTGTCCCATTGATTGGCTCTGATTGTCCTTCACAGTCACATGATGCCATTCCGGTTGCCATGGAGACCTCAAGTGCATCAGCTGGGCAGCACGCAGACAATGTTGCTGCGACGTTTCTCCGAGGCTGTCATAGCAACGCTGGGTGAACATGAGCACACACCGAGAGAAACTCTGTACTTCAGATGCCTCGGTGATTGCAGGGGTCCCGGATTCAGAATTGATTGATTTTTTATTTTTATTTTTATTCTTTCGCATAGAGTCATTTTTTCCCCCTAATGCAGTAAAACTCACAGGTGCTTTGGTATGTTTCGTTTTGATGCCAGATAAATATCTACATTTCTTACAGGCTAGGCTAGATAAAGAAGATTCTTTCAGGATCTGCGAACGGCAGAAACTCAGTTTCTTAGCCGCTATGTATGAAAAAAAAAATGCTCCCAACAGGAAATAAACATTCTTAACCCAACAGAGGAAACAATAAAGAAGAAGAAGAAGAAGAGGAGATTTGGATACATGTTTAAAAAAAGAGCCTTTTTCTGATTTCCTTATAAAAAAACATATCCCCTTCCGCCCTTAAAGCAGGACGTCTTCACATCATTTATACAAGTCCGAGCCTCCCATTCTGTTCAGTGCATCGAGAGAGAAACTTGACCCCGCCTCCTCCCTCTGCCAGACCCCCCCCCACCCACCCACCTCAAAACCCACCCACGCACACTCCCTAAAAAATCTAAATAAAATAATCTCTGCAAAAGAAAACAAAAAAGGAACAAATATATATGTATACTATTTACAACATGGTATTTTACACACTGTATACAACATGCTCGCTCGCCCACACACACACACACACCCATGCACACACGCACGGCTTCAAATAAACAATCCAACTACCTGTACATATGTCTCCGCACCTGAATCGGAGGATACGAGAGAGAGAGAGAGGTATTGACGTGTATGGCTTGACAGGAGAAAATCAAAATCAAAAAAGAAGTCAGGTGTTTCCGTCAGAGGGACTGAAAACTTTAAGTACTGGGTAGATTAATATTCTGAGACAGTGTGTCATGACGTCATTGAGCACATGTGCATGACCACACACACACACGCACGCGCACACACACGCACGAACACGCACGCACTACAAACACACGCGCACTAAAGCACTATTTACATAGCGCTTATTAACACAGTCACTCTGCAAACACACACATTTACACACAACAGTGCTTTTTGGTCCGGTTGGGCTCCTCCCACATTGTGTCATCATCATCATCATCGTCATCATCCAACTACCAGCACAAGACCGTGACCACCATCCAAACCAGTGTGGTTTACAGTAAGTCTTTCCCCAGGCGGCCCCCCCCCACCCTGTACCCCCCCAAGCCCCGCCCCCCGTACCCCGCCACCCCCCTCCGAGCCCCTGTGCTCCAAAGTGCTCACGTCCATGGTTCCTGTTCTCCCATTGCTCAGCGCCGTGATGAGATGCTCTCGGTCGCAGGGAGTGCGCGGCAGACTCGGCACATGTCTGATACAAAGTTTCCTAGATCAGACGTTTCTTTTTCTTTTTTTCTTTTAAAACTTCCAGAACAAACCGGACTCTTCTGAAGCGCCACCGCTTTGTGCCGGACTCGATCCAGCGAGCCAACTCCTTCGATCTCGAGGGACAGATGAAGAGCTGTGAGACTCTGACCTTGCGCCCTATCGGAAGCCGCTCCGGAGCCTGAGGCCTAATATTTCGATTTCCGCTGGCGACCGCTGGTTCTAGGGGACGATGGCCATGCCGTCGGCACCGACCAGCTGGCCGGTGGTGGGCTCGTAGGTCCCAGCCAGGTAGAAGAGGTCGTTGGCGGCGCCCCCCGCCTTGCGCTCGCGCATCTGGTGCTCGTACTCGGCCTGGCTGACCACCTGACACCGGTGGGAGATGGTCTGCACATCATTCTCGTCCTCATGGCTCGACTGATACAAGGCGTTCTGTGGAGGACAGGTTTGACAGTCAGCAAAACTCTGGCTGAGCGAGCCACACACACACACACACACACACACACACACACACACACACACACACACACACACACACACACACACACACACACACACACACACACACACACACCCTCCTGGTTCTCTCATGACAGAGTTGAACTTCCTGCATTTGCTGATCTTTTCTGTTTGCTTAGCCCGGGTGGATGTTACTACTCCTGCCACTTGGCTCTTTTTTTTTACATTTATTCCAAACAAGCCAGTATTGACATTGCCAGAAATGTAAAATGCATGACTTCCTGGTCTCGGGGAATTACCCACCCTGTGCTGAGTGTGTCGAACTCGGTGAAAGCGCCCACTGCTACCAGAAAAACGCTGCGGTAAAGTATGGGAGCGTCACACGACATTGCCCGGTTCTACTCCCGCTGCCCTGGTCGTTACCTTGCCGTCGCGGTGTCGCTTCCCCAGGCGAGTCTCCTCCGGGTGGTAGAACCACTTGACCCTGACCACCATGCTGGAGCTCCACGACTCCCACAGGCTCTCCACCCGGCCCACGTAGGGCAGCTGCGGCCGGCCGGGTGACAGAAACACGGCGCAGTCGCCGACACGCACCGTCTCCTTGCCCCTCACGATGGCCTTGTAGAAAAGCTTGCGGGCCTTACCCTTCAGACCTCTCCTCTGTCCGAGAGAGAGAGAGAGAGAGAGAGAGAGAGAGAGAGAGAGAGAGAGAGAGAGCAAAGAGTCTCAGGAAGTGCAGCGAAGGTGTGTTTCACCACCGTTTGGTTTTAGTTAAACCTCGTCCACCAACATGTAGCAGGATTGAATGTGTTTGTCTTCTCTCCGAAACTGCTTCGGTCGACTCAGTGCTGTTTTGGAAAGAGATGCAGAACACGTTATGTTCTGTGTTACTGCCGGATAAGGTTTTCGACCACATTAATAATTCACTCCACCTGATGAGAGAATACCTACCCATCATTATCATAACCGGAGTAACACACCTATAACATCCATGCTCCATCTTTTCATTTGATTGGAGTATGTTGCCACTGAAAAGTCAAATTGTGTCAATTGGCAGCTGAGAGTTTTCTAAAAATCCTTTGGTTTCAGGATCTGTCAGGATCTGTCTCTAATAGTCAAACCTGATAGTGTTTCCAGTGTGAGCTGAGGCTGAGGTACAATGAGCTGTTCCCCAGTGAGATCATTGTATTTATTGTATGTAATCAAGGTGTGACACGGCAGAAACTTGCAACAACAATCGGTAACCTATTTAAGTCATGAGCTTCAGTAGGTTACTGATACCCAAGATAAACCATTGTGCAAGACAGATAAAGACGTGTGATCATGAGAAAACATGGTCTGATGAGGTCAGGATTTCAACGTCCGAGGGTTTAGTCCTGACAAACAGGGGCTGAGACTCAGTTTCTGCAGATCAGTGACCAAAATAGATTTTAAAAATGGCCATCTTTAAATCTAGCGTAGACATTTTATTTGGGAGCAATGGATTGTTCCATTTTACAGACTTGAAATTATTCCTATGAATATGTGTGATTTATGTGTCAATTGATTCCAGAGGAAAATCTGTTTTCTAATTCCCGGACCTGATCTGTGGTTCAGATCAGCACCAAATTCCAGTGAGTTCTTCCTGAAAGCAAACTACATCCTTCCCCGGGAATTTCGTGTAATTTCGTTTTGTTATTTTGATCCAATCGTGTTCACAAACACACAAACAAAGGTGAAAACGTTAAATCCTTGTGTCAGGTCGATAATAAGTGATTTACCTGTGTGGGGTTCCCAGACCATTTCCACAGCTGGCGTCCGTGCAGCAGGGGAGCCATGTTGGGCACCGGCTCAGGTGAAGACATCCTCTGCCTCTTGGTGGTGGCCGTCTCCTTAGTGCCAGGTTTCTGCTGCTGGTTCACAGAGGAACTCTGGTTCTGGTGGTGACTGTTGGAAACTCCCTCCTTCCTCTTCAGCTGCGTCTTAGCCGCGTTACTGTTCGTGCCCGCACTTCCTTTCGAGGTGAACTCCTTCCTGTCTCCTCCCTGCTCGCTCCTCCCCTTCGACCCAGACACGGCCATGTTGGCTTTGGCCACAAAGCCATGGGCGGTGGCGGCGGCGGAGGGGGAGGAGGCGGAGGTCGTCAGGTCAGGGCTCAGGTGGTCAGAGGTCATGTTCTGCCGGTGCTTGTGTTTGTCCTGCTGGAGCAAAGCGCGGCGCAGCAGCACTGACGACTCTTCGTCGGAGGAGTAGGACGAGTCGTTGTCGGAGGAGCAGAGGGACGAGGAGGAGATGGAGCCGGAGGAGGACGACGACGACGACGACGAAGGGAAGCACACGGAGAGGCGGGAGAGAAAGCGGCCGCCGCGGTGGGACACGACCGCCGCGCTTCTTCTTCGTGCCTCTTGGCTGTCATCCTCGTCCTCCTCGTCCAGCTCGGAGTAGGAGCTGGGGCAGTCGCTGGCGTAGTCTAGACTATAATCCCCGCCCACGCCGGCCGACAGGACGTCCTTCCTGAGAGGCGGAGCCCCCTTCAGGAGAGCCTCGGGTGGCGCGGCGGCACCGTCCCTGTCTCCTCGCGTCTTCTTGCCATCCTTCACCAGCACGGACGGGTGGATGTACCTCAGCGGCGCTCCCGCCGAGGCGAGGCTCTTCCCCCCTTTGCCGGCGCCGCCTTCCAAGCGGAGCAGCGCTTTGCCGTTCTTCGATTTGGGGGAAGTCACCCCCTCGTGGTCCAGCTTCACCAGGAACTGTTTCCTGTCCCGCTCACTCACTGGCTTCCTGCCCCCGGCTGCCATGGTGACAGCTGAGGAACAAGAGGAGGACTCGTGTGGTCCCGTGGATGTGGTGGCGACGGCGGTGGCGGCGACGGCAGTGGCGGCGGCGGCAGCGGGTCGTCCACTCCCAGAGTTCCCGCCACCTCCGAAGGTGGAGTAGCCATTGGCGATGCTACTGAATGAGTCCACGATGAAGGGGGAGCCAAAGATTCCTTTGACGGGGGACGGGGCCACGAGAGGGTGCGACGAGACGGGCCGGGGAAACAGACCTGGGTCTCGCTCTCGGACTCTCCTCTGGGTCTTGCGGGATGTCCCGTTGAAGAGGAAGAAGTCCACCGGGGGTCTCTTTCTGGGCAGGGACCAGCTCATCAGAGGGCCGGTGTTTTTGGTTGCAGAGTCCGTCACTGACGTGGGCGCGCTGGTGGTCTTAGGCACTGAGTGAATTTTCTTGGGTCTGCCGACTGAAAATGGAGCCAACGACACCCAGGGGTTAGAATGGATGTGACCCAACGGACTTTAAAGGTGCAGTGTGTACGATTTTGGTGACATCTAGGGGTGAGGTCGCATGGTGTATCCATCAGCTCACCCTCAATAGAGGCTATGGTCACCCTCAGCTGTCATTAAAACTCAGTTTGACATTTAGTACATCCACTTTTACGACTGTAAAAACATGGCGGCCCCAATAGAGAGGACCCCCCTCCTCATGTAAATATACATCAGTGGGCTCATTTAAGGGTAATGGGGGAAAAATAAGACATTCAGATGCTTATGAATTCATGAAAATGTCAGTATGTAATTGTTTTGTAATCTTTTTAGAGGTGAAAAAATGGCCAAAATATCACACACTGCACCTTTAAGACCATTCTGAGATGAGCTGTGAAGTTGTGAAGAAACTTAATACCCTTATCTGTTTGATCTTCACCTGCCCAGGTACGTTTCAACATATACATTACTCAAACCTGGCTAACCTGTATCCCCCCCACAGCTCCACTGTCACCTGCCGTTTGTTCCGTAACTGCACAAAGCACATCCCTGACACTTTATAAAATAATGATTAATGAGGAAATGGGGTGAGCGATAGGAGGCATGGAAGGAATTTACAAGCTGTTCCATTCAGTCTGCAGCTGACTCAGAGGCATGTGATAATTGATCTGCAGGTGAAACCGTAAACAAGGCCCTGTTATGAAGGAATTCACTTTGAAGAGCTATTTGTATGTATCTATCAGAGGAACCTGTCTGTCTGTCTGTCTGTCTGTCTATGTGTCTGTCTGTCACCTGGTCTTTTCTCCTGGGGTCTCCCTGCTGCCTCCTCATTGGCCGGTTTCTCTGAAGGCATGTCTTTCTTCTCCTGGGCGGAGCTTCGTCGACCGCGGCGACCAGGTGAGACCAGAAGTGCCGGAGAAGGTTCAGCACCTGATAGGGAATGATGTTCTCATGAGTGTACAATCACCTGGAATGTTTATATTCACGTTGGGGGTGGGTCCTCTGCACGGGGGCCGCCATTTTGCACCACCATGTTTTTGCAGAAGCCAAAAATGGATAAACAAAACACTTTTAAAGTTTTAATAATGAGTGAAGGTGACCTTCACAACTAGATCACCACTCCTACAACCTGGACCTTTAATTGGGGTTTTCATTCATTTATCCATTTAATCATAGGTTCACCTAGGTAATATATTGATTTTCTTTATTCATTTGTTAATTACACCAAAACTACTTGACTGAGAATGTAATAGGGGTCAGGGAGGAGTCATTAAAGTGCAGACTCAGATCAAGAGGACAGGATTTTTCTTTTGTCTGAGATTTCAAGGAAAACGTTGCCTATCACGCAACGATGAATCAGCACTTTTTCTTTTTTTTCTCTGATCTCTCAGATAATAATCCATGGATCAATGTGGATTTGGTGAATTCTAACATGGCGTCTCTGCCCGATCCCTCCTGATACATCAGCACTCACAGCAGATCTGGTATCCAGGTGGCAGGAGTCTGATGTTTGCGAGCGAGATCCTTCCTCTGTCTCCATCATCAAACTCCACCATCACGCTGCCTTCCTTCTCCGCCTCGCCCGGACCTCCTACAGCACAGAGCAGAGGACATACAGTCAGGCCGCTGATGCTGAGTGTACACAAAGTGTGTTGACTGTGTGTGTGTGTGTGTGTGTGTGTGTGTGTGTGTGTGTGTGTGTGTGTCTCGCCTCTGTGGACGTATCCGGGGTAAAGACAGCGAGAACGCTCACTCCAGTAGGCACACACCCGCGTCCCAGCCGTCAGGATGGCTTCGGTCTGAGGACGCACGTCCAACACCTGGGGACACACAATGGCAGAGTGAGGCTGAGGACAAACCCAGGAGCACAGCCACTACAGAAAGTACTTCATGTGCTCGGCGAGACAGAAACTTGGGAGTGAAACTCACGGCTTCTTGTAACAGCTGCTCCAACGAGTAGATCCTGGGGCGATTCCCTCGTTCCCCTTCGATGACGACACTGAATCTAAAAAAGAAAAAGAGAGAGAATTTAACGACTTTTATTAATCAAACTATTAGATTACAGGATACGCTTTCGAAATCAGATTGTTGATCGTTTCGCAGGAAGCTTTTTTTGGCGTCCTCTTGTTTTTCCAGCTTCTCTCACCTCCAGGCACTAAAACGCCATTAAGCTACTTTTTCATCTCTTTTGTCAAGAAGATTGGAATCTCATTGTGAGGCGACCGGTTTGAGCCATTCCGGTGCTGTGACACACCAGGTTCTGCAATTAATACATTGCAGACATAGATGGACATTTCCTGCTCTTAGCAAGGCGACTAGCCTTGCTAAGAGCAGTTCAAACAAGGAAAACAAAAACGGTGCGTTGTTAAGGAGGTTGTGTGTGGATATGTGAGGGTCTTACATGTCGGGCAAGTCCAGAGTTTGGACACAGGCGGCGTAGAGCAACTCATCCTCCTTAGAGATCAGGATCTTCAGCCCGTCCACCAGCATCTCTTTGCTGAGTACACAGTTTGGCAGAGCTGCAGAGGGAGGGAGATGGTTGGATGGATGGATGGATGGATGGAAGGAAAACAAACACATTAGTGTGTTGAATAATTGCTGTGTCATCATGTGAATTGCAGAGGCAAAAATCTCCCCCATGCTCTTCGACACTTTGTGTGTACATGGGTATTTCTAAATGCTGAGTCACTCTTCACACCTACCTGGTATCCTGCACGGCATGTTGGGAGGAAGAAGGGTCGATTTCTTCTCCTTTGCCCCCTCCTCCTCCTCCTCATCTTCTTCCTCCTCCTCTTCTTCCTCCTCCTCCTCCTCCTCCTCGTCGCTCCCTCTGCCTCCTCCTCCTCCTCCTCCTCCTCCTCCCCTCCCTCGGAAAAGCTGCTCTCTTCGTCCAGGCGGAAGCCGTCGTCAGTGGCGAAGCTCTGCATGAGTCGGCTCACCGCATGGCCTTTCGCCTGCGTGGACAGGAAACAGGAAGTGACGTGGGATCAGTGGGTTGTGCGTTCGGATCTGAACAGGATCTGCGAGTGGATGGATGAGGTGGGTTCCAGCCTGACGTGATTGATGTGGTAAATCCATCAGGGGAAAGCGACCGCAGGCACCAGCGCCTCTCGTAACGCGATACTACAATTAAGCCCGCAGGATTCCGCCCCCCCCCCACCCTCGGCTGCCGTCACACACTTGAAGTTCAGAGGTCACAGACGGTAATAACCGCGCCTCTTGACCCGTCGGGACTTCATCGCATTGCTCGAGGACACTTCAGCAGGATGGACGCCTGCTAATAAAGAAGCCTGAACCCTCATTTACATTCTCACTTCAGGAGATATGAGCCATCTCCAGACCGGTTGGAGCTGGTCTATCCAAAGATGACTGATGAGTGATGATGAACAGTTAGCTCGCCCAACAGGTTTCTGCTTGTATTTAAGCTTTTCAAAGAAAAGGCCATAATATCCAGTCAGTGAGTGTGTGTGTGTGTGTGTGTGTGTGTGTGTGTGTGTGTGTGCGTGTGTGTTTGAGCATGCATGTGTTTTTAGAGTTTTCCACATCAATGGAGACCATATATTTAAGTGACAGAAGTTTCGTCACTCGAGGGCATGGGTGATTATTTCCCCTTGGAGCGCCAGCGTGCGTGTGCGTGTTTACAGGAATACATGGGTGTGCAACAGGTTATGGGCAGTGATTATCTTTATACTCCTCTCTTCGGTTTGCACTTGTGTGTTTTTGGACATTCCCTTGCGATGACTCAAACACCAAAGCGACCTTGGGGGCATTTCTCATTAAAATAAACGCGGGTGTCTCGGCGACGGTTGCCTGCGCCATGACAACAGGCCCGGTGGTGTGTGAGCACCGCGGGACGCATGCAAACACACACCTACAGGCAGAGCAAACCGTACATTATAAGAAGAGGTGACAGATTTACAGGAGTCATCGGTGGGTTGAGCCGGTGGATTTGCGAACGTCCGGGTCGGGGTGTCGCGACGGGGAGGAAGGAAGGAACGAGCGTGAGGTGAGGACTCGACCGGATTCCTCGCCGCCTCTGGCGCTCTCAGCAGAAGGCCAAAGGGAGCGACCTTCTCTGAGTCACCTTTCCACTTTTACTCACATTTCCAGTCAGCCGCCGTTTTAACCTAATCCCTGTCCTGACCACCGGCGGGCTCGCTGCAGACACACCGGCACGACACTGCTGTTTGCATTTTACCAAACTTGGTCAGGAGGTGATGGTGGGGTCTTATTTACACTTTTCTGGCACCCCACATTTATTGGGCGGGTGGGGGGGGGGTCAGATTTTTACTCACTAATTTCTACAAAGCAAAAACAGCCATCCTGATCTGATGTGATCCGAAACCAGAACTCCTCTAACCCAAATCTCTAGCCCCTCCCCCTCAGAGTCTGCAGATTCACCCACAGAATCGGTTTACATGGATTAACAGCTCGTAACATCACTGACTGAATCGTCATCATGGTCTAAGGTTACATGTCATCCCCCTCCCATGCGTGTTCTCGTCCGACCACAGTTATGTCTCACCTTCCTCAGAATGCCCTGCCCCGTTGACGTCTTCCTCGCGGCTTCCCTGCTCAATCTGTTCGCCTCCTTCAGGGCTCCATGGTTCCCCCAGCCGTCTCCAAAGCCGCTGCCCACCGACGATGCACCCCAGCTGGGCAGAGCTGATCTCTTAGCCCCCTGGTGGTCCGGGCGTCTCTGCTCCGTGCTGGCAGGGCTTGGTCTTGTGGATGATGTCCGCTGCTCTGCACTGGACACGCTCTCCATGCCTAAAGTGAATATAAGTAAGTATATATAATATAAGTAATAAAATAACAAAAATGTAAAACCTGAATCTTTAATATATTAATGGGCTATGCCACAAACATCTCACCTGTGGTCCCTGGTCTCTTGCTCCTGGCTCTCTGGTTGCTCTGGAGCTTGGAGGACTGCGAGGAAGCAGGTGAGATCCCTGCGGGGTTAGAGGGAGTTTCTTTGGAGCTCGTCTTCAGGTCAGCCCCGTCCTCGCTGTCGTAGCTGCCGTCCTCCTCGTCCTCTGTGGAGTCACAGCATCAGTATGATCAGTCAGGAGGCCTCACACTCAGCTGACAGGACATATTGACAGGAATTGTTCCATATTCCTCCGGCGTACAGTTCAGCTAAAGAAGCCCGAGTGGGAGCGGCAGATCTGGACCTCATGATTCTCATTCAACCTCCCACGCGCTATCTGACTTTATCAATGTCAGGCTGTTGTCACGGATGTCTGCTCTGTTCCACACCTGGGCTTCTACGGATTCTCTGCCTTCGTATAGATCGACACATGGAGGAACAAGGCAGGGATTACCCACAGTGCCCTGCTCAACATGATTCATTTGGACCAAAGCAGTCATGGACTCCAGTATTCTGATATCAACCCAATAGAAGGCACAACTTGTAGGATTTAGTGACATCTAGTGGTGAAGATGCATGGTGAAGCTTTCGATCCCTCACCTTATCCATCCCTAGTACATTCTAGGGTACTGTAAAAACAAAGTAAAAAAAGATGGCTGCCCCCATAAATACACGGGGCTCATTTGTAAAATACCAGTTGACTATATAATCATATAGATTATCATTATATTCATTTCATATTCCATTTCTGCTAATAACGTGTAAACAGTTTCACGAAACCTTTACATACTGAACCTTTACAAACCTTTTCAACTATATCAGGTTTTGGTTTTACACATGCTGTGTAAACAAGAACATTAATTAGTGTCAACACCAATATGTAAATAAGGTCAATATAATATAAGCGTCCATGTCAACATAGTTAGTGACATTCTCTTGTGTTCCGTCCACTCTGATCATTAATGGATACACAGTAATGTTCCTCAACTGCAGTGATACACAACAAATGTTGGCGCATATGCAGCGCTGTACTCACACACACACACACACACACACACACACGCACACTCACGCACACACAGACTGTTATTGGCATCTGTGTGTCTGACTGTGAGGGTCGTGTGGGGTGTTGACACGTCTCTGACACACTTGTCACTTACATGGCGTTCTCGTCAACACCATGCCCGTCTCTCTCTCTCTCTCTCTCTCACACACACACACACACACACACACACACACACACACATATATACACACACAACCACTACTCTGCCGTGTCACAAGGTCACAAGGTTCAGATTCTGGTTTTCCTTTGAGTTCCATGTCTTTCATATTTAAATCCCCCCCCTCCTGGGTTATTCCTGTAAAAGATCAGGAGGGATGACGCTCCGGTGCCCCTGGCCCCTGAGGTGGACATTTTCATGAGTCTGGGGGAGGTGAAGAAGGGAAGGAGAGGGTGTGACATTCTGACCGGGACCAAGGAGGGCTCACATTACCGTACGGTGTTGAGGGCATGAGTGGCGGAGAGCCGCATGCCTGTGGCAAGTCGTTAATGGTTTTAACGGTGTGACAGACGAGCCGAGAAGTGAAAGGAGGTCCCTTAGGATGGCAGACACCACAGTCTTGGATGCAGCATATGCACACACGCGCACACACACACACACACACATACACACACCATTAATGCTCATAGACTGGGTCCCAGTCCACAAAAGGTTGCCTTAGTGTATCGTATAGTGTATATGCTTCTATGGTGGCCCAGAGAAGACAAATATATGTACCAGAGAGGAACTTGACAGACCACCACAGATTCTTCTATTTGCTTAGAAATTAAAGGGTGAGGGGATTCGGTTTGGTTCCAGTCTGCAACTTCGTGACAAGTTACCAGTGAATCTTACGTACTGCTCCTTTAACTAAGATTCTTGTTTAATTCTTAATTCCTGTCTCTATAAACAGGTGGCGGTTTGGCTGGAGAATGCAGCAGACTACAAACTAAGAGTTGTTTATGTGTGTTTTCAGTTTCTCACCGTGCTCTGAGCTCTCGCTCTCGCTCTTCTCCTCCCTCACTTCCTGTTTCTCACAGGTCCGATCGTCCTTGTGGTGGACTCGGTTCGAGTCGCTGCCCATCAACGCTTTGGGTTTCCGACCCCTCTTCCTCTTCCCCGTCTGCCCGGCTGCCCACTCCTGCTGAGGTTCTGATGAATCGGCAGGGAAAGGGTTTGAAAAGTTTGACTTAGGTTTCTCACCCAATGAACAAGTGATCGTTTCACGCGTCCTTCATCCCCACCTTTCCCTCCTTGTTGTCTGCTGTGACTCTTGGGCGTCTCCTCTGCCCCGGGGTCTCCTCTGCCGTTCAGCGTGTCCGATGAGGGTGCACCGCGCTGGATCGTGGCCTTCTGCTTCAACTGGGTGACGCGCCTGGCCAGCCTGGAGCTCAGGGCGCTGGGCCGACCTCTGCAAGCTTTCATCTGAGGATGGAGGGAGGGACAACTAATTATTAACTCAGAGAGAGAGAGAGAGAGAGAGAGAGAGAGAGAGTTGATGCACCAGAGAGACGGACCTGTGCAGCGCTGAAGCTGTGATTGGACAGTTTCTTCCTGTCTTTCTCCTCCAACAGATTCAGCTCAGCTCTGGAAAACACAGACACACACACACTTTAATAAGATATCACAGTGCAGAATCCTTCCCATCACACTTTTCCATCCTCTCTCCGGGAGGACGTTATTCTTGTGGAACCTCTCCGGTTTCACTCCCCTCTCAGCTGCTGGGCTCACTCATCGTCTCGCTGCCCTCTCTCCCACTCCTGCCCCTCGTCCTCCCAACGTTGATGAGACGGGGCCCTGGCCACCGTCTGCGCAGTTTGACGGCAAACACCGAAATATTCAGCCACCGTGCGAATATGAAACTCTGCTGAATCACCACATGAAAGGGATGGATGGGAATTGTCTGGTGTGAAGGGAAGAGGAGGGGGGAGACAGAGAAAGAGAGAGAGAGAGAGAGGGGAGGAGGAAGAGGAGGACGAGGAGGAGGAGAATAGTGGAGGGGGGAGGGAGGAAGACAGAGAGATGAAGCAGTCTCAGGGGAGTCTGTCCGTTGACCGGCGCTTCAGGGCTCAATCGATAAACACTAACCTCTATTGAACACTACTCTTCCCTTCCCTCTCTCTCTCTCTTTCTCTCCCTCTAACTCTCTCTCCTTCCTTCATTGTATGCTCTCTCTCTCTCTCTCTCTCTCTCTCTCTCACACACACACACACACACACACACACACACACACACACACACACACACACACCCTGTTAGAAGCTATGTCTGAGGCAGGTACATCCTATATTCCCATAGAGGCAAGTTCTGGCTCTCAGCATCTCCTCACTCCTGGGTAGGAAGAGGAGGGGGAGGGGGAGGGGGGGGGGGGGGGGGGGAAGGGAAGAGGAGGGGGAAGAGGAAGCACACACACACACACACACACACACACACACACACACACACACACACCCTGTTAGCAGCTATGTCTGAGGCAGGTACATCCTATATTCCCATAGAGGCAAGTTCTGGCTCTCAGCATCTCCTCACTCCTGGGTAGGAAGAGGAAGGGGAGGGGGAGGGGGGAGGGGGGAGGAGGAAGAGAAGAGGAAGAGGAAGAGGAAGAGGAAGAGGAAGAGGAGCACATCTACCTGTATTCATGTGTCCATCCAGAGCACATTTGTTGGTTCTAATCCCTCTGCCTGACCCTCTGAGCCTTTAAGCTCCAACATTTGCATCATGTCACGTCCTCGCCCACAGTGCAGTGAACATGCATGTACATTATTGACACTACACCTTCACCTCCTGCATACCTTTGCTCCGGGCCCTTGTTCCCACTGTTTGCTGAGGCTCTTTCCTGTTCCAACATGACAATACCCCTTTGTGCGTGACGCCAGGTACACAAACGGAACATTTTCCCAAAAGAAAAAGTGTTGTTGCAGCGCTTGACAGGCTCACACAGCGCCGCTGTCATTCAGCTCCGACGGTGTGTTTTACACTAACTGATTTTTCCACCGGTCCAAAAGCAGCTGGAACCAACTCGTCTGACAATCACGCAGCGACTGGCGAAGGCAGGCAGGAGTTTGAGTGTTCTCTCCGAGCAACGGCGCGTATCGTGGAAAGATCTCTCGACACCCTCTCATTCAGACGTTTCCGGGGCTGATAGGGAAGAGGGAACTTGCAGTTCGCAGGGTGGCCACTTGAGGCGCGCCCCGAGAGTGAGTCAATCCCCATAGACTCCCATGTTAAAATGGTCAACCAAATCGTACACACTGTACCTTTAAATATGTTTAAAGCATGGTACAAACGGCAGTTTTGGTCTCAATCTGTCAATTTGTTCCCGTGACGAAAAACTTTTTTTCCCCAACTTCTATTCTATCGAGGTTTGAATTTGTGCATGATTGAGTGCATGGCCTCTTGAGTGACACCTGGTCCGACCTGGCACATAATGCAGATGGTGCCACGGCACCATGGGCCCACTCCCAGCTCAATCTGTGCTCCGCCTCTATGCCCATTTTTGGTAGAACCAGGAAACCCAAAAAACCTATGGGTGACATCATGGACCCTACGTCCATCTTTACATACAGAAGCCTATTAATGTGGACAACATCAGGAAGTCAGCAGCTGATGTATCAGGGTTGCAATCCTCACTCTCATCTCTCAAGCCTTTTTCATTTCACCCCACAACTTTCACAAGGATATGAAAGTACAAACGGACGATGCAAGAGCGCTCGTTAACGGCAACGGCAGCGCTGCTCATGCGCGTAGCAACCGGTTCAGCTGATGAAACAGTTTCTGGGTGGATGTGAGGTGCAGCGGCATGTACAGTATGTATGACCACAGCTTTTCATTGTCATCTTCATTAGCACTTTCTAATCACGGTTGCCGTGACAAACCTCGAGTTTCTCTAATCATTTTATCAAGGCGAGGGGTGCACATGCTAACAGAGGTGGGGCAGCATGAGAAAACACATTTATCATCGTGAGCGCTGAATAACGACTGTGTGTGTGTGCTCACTTCCAGAAAATGTGCAGGAATGTGTGTGTCAGTGTGAATGTGTGCACATCAGAGGTGTTAAATAATGTGTGGCTGCGTGTTGCAGGGTGGTGGTGGGGTGGTGTATGTGTGCGTGTGTGTGTGTGTGTGTGTGGGGGGGGGGGGGGGGGCGGGCGGCCTGGGTTGCAGTCGTTTATCACTGTAATAACTGTACATCAGGACTTTGTCCAGCTGTATTAATATACGCTGCAGGTTCACAGGGAATCGGGACATAATCAATGCAAGTGATAAATATGATTAAAAGTGATTAATGATGATTAATGGAAGGCCCCGTCTCCATTACCTCCTCTCATTTAAAATCACATCCCGTTCACAGCTTCCATCACATAGCCCACTCTTGGATTTCGCGCATGCGCGCGCGGAGCAAGCACATGCACGCGTCGCTCTCCTCCCGGCGGCCAATCAAGCAAATCATCAGCTATAGAGCATTTGAATCAATTCAGCTGAAGAAGAACTTCTTGAAAATCAACCGCGCCTTTCACTAAGAACACAAACAGAAATCAGGATGAATGAGCGGGGCCTTGCCAATCACACTGATTATACTGACGCAACAGCAGTGCGCTGACCTGAGTCTTTTGGAGCTCTCTGCAGCAGCTGGGCCGGGGGTGGACTTGCGCTTGCGGGGGCGGCCGGGCCCTCGGCGAGCAGGGCTGCGAGACGTCTCCTCTTTCCTGCAGAGAGGGAGATGAGGAGGAGGAGGGGGAGGATGAAGATGGGGAGAGAGAGAGAGAGGGGGGGGGGATCAAAGATGCAGTCAGGACAGCGAGAGAAATCAGGAGGAGACTTGTATCGGCTACAGGTCAAACTGCATTAGGTATGAACAGGCAGCAAGTCCTGATGAATCAGGAGGATGCAGCATGACAGCAGGACTGCGAATGTTGGAATGCATGAATCAGTCGAGACAAAAAGAAGTGTGTGTGTGTATGTGTGCATTCTCTGCTCACTGGTGGTCATGTTTCCTCTGTAGCTTGGCCAGTTCTCTCTGTTTCTCTTTGTAGCGGCGCTGTAGCTCAGCCAGCTGGACACGCATGGCCAGCTCCTCCCCTCCCATTGTCTCCATGGAACCCTTCACTGGGCACACCTGACACACACACACACACACACACACACACACACACACACACACACACACACACACACACAGGATAGAGAGTTATTTCAAATTCTGTACGCAAAGTGAATTTAAAAGTCATTGGATATGTGAGGTGTGAATCTCGTTGTGGTTTGTCAGTAAAATCTCACAAGTTTAATCCAGAAAGCATCTTATTGTTATCAAGCAGCAGCATCCACCCATGAAGGCGCAAGGGGTTCTGGGAAATTGCAACAGTATAACTGAAATTGTCAAAAATTTACATTTTCAAGAATTTAGATATAAAACTTAAAACTTTTAAATGATGTTTATTAATAAATGTTATATTTACCATTTGTCTCACACATATTGAATGATTTCTCATTTGACCATATTCTTATGAATGATGATTTGAGTCACTAATGAGCTGATTCTATCAGTCATTGTTATTGGTGTTATTCATTGCGTGTGTGGTGTGTTACTGTGTTTGCATCAAAAATCAAGATTATCTGGGAAAAATATAATCTCCAGATTTCCATCACTGGGATTAACCAGTGGGTGCTTTGTGGAAAACACTTGGATGGAAAAAAAGATAAAAATCCAAAAAATGTAAATACTGTAAAAGTCAGAGAATCCCTACTCTTGTTTGTCTTAATGTTTTTCTTTGTATCTTTAAGCCCAGTAAAAACAAAAGCTGAAATGTTCTCACACTGTCTGATTTATGTTTCCATCCATAAACACAAAACACACGTTTGGTAAAAACCTCACCGGCTCGTGTCGCGGCGTCCAGCTGCACTTCCTGCGCAGGTTGAGCCTCTTCCTGATTGGACACTGCCGATCCACCCCAGCATCCACGGCCCCTCCCCCCATCTCCAGAGCACGGGCGGCCGCAAGCGTGGCCAGACTGTGGAGGTCAAAGGTCAGCAGGTCCTCACCTGCACAGGGAGCAGGGGATTGTTGTGGTTTCAAAATAAGAGCGGCGCGCACACACAGAGCGGCTGACACGCAGCGTTTTATGAAACAGGCTGAGCGAGATTTATTTTCTGGAGCGCCAAAAACGTGTCGGAGAAAAGTGGTGATATTTATGATATTAGGTGGGTAGTTTATTTGATGTATACTTGTGTTCGTGCCTAATCGTACACAAACGACACAGACACACACACATGCACACACACGAGGGGGAGTGCCGGGGAACGATCTCTACATCTGTCACTGTCATTAACTCTGTCATTGTCACAGCAACAGCAGATGAAACAGAATATTCATGAGGCGCTTGGCACGCTCACGCACACACACACACACATACACACACAGACGCACACACACGTACCTATGCAAACAAAACCCTCCGAATACACACGTTCACCGACAACATTCGCTGAGCTGCGCATACATGGGCATGAGAGAGAGACGGAGAGAAGGAAGGAGAGCGGGAGAACAACACACAGGAGGAGGAGGAGGAGGAGGAGGAGGAGGAGGAGGAGGAGAGCAATGTGGTGAGATGAAGGGGGAGGGGATGGGAGTAAAGGGGAGGAGAAGCAATAAGAGGCAAAGTGTTTATTGAGCAATCTATTAATTCTCCTACATCTCCTCATTATGGACATGGACAGAAT